>CM059268.1:6205886-6223386 GCA_030347295.1 Setipinna tenuifilis | reverse complement strand
TGCGTTCTGGAGGCCGTCCAATGCTGCCGTCACATACTTACTGTGAGTTTTTGCTCTATTACCAGACTAATGGGCGCCGATTAATGTGTCACTGTGGGTCACAGCGGGTCAATAAAACGTGCGGATCTTTACGTGCTACAAGCGCCCCGCAACGACTTCCCCCATTTGCCACTCACACTCGCTTTCCTGGTGCATTTATTATGATGGAATCGATACGCCGGAATTGAGCTGCTGCCCTCAGAGCTCCCATGACTGACTGACTGACGGTTGATTTGTGATGAAATACATGTAATGAATGTGTGTTGTGCAATCAGACAATGAAGCATGCAAAATCTCTCTCACTCTCTCTCTTTTTCTTTCTCTCTATTGCTCTCTCTCTCTTTCTCTCTGTCTCTCTCTCCCTTTCTCTCTCCGTCCCTCTCTTTCTCCCTCTATCTCTCTCTCTTCCTCCCCCCCTCTCTCTGTCCCTCTCTCTCTCTCCATTTCTCTCTTCCCCCCCTCTCTCTCTTCCTGTTTCTGTCTGTTTCCTGTTTCTTAATCCTCAGTTTTTTTTTCGTCCTCCTCGTGGCCTCCCTTTCTCTTTCTCATTTTGTCGGAGGTCTCTCCTGTTCTCTGTCTTTCCTCAGCTACCTCTAGTGCTCTCCTTTTTTCCCTCCTCCTCCTCCTCATCCGTCTCCTGTCCCTCCTTCTCTTTTTTTCTCCTCCTCCTCCTGTCCCTGTCCTCCTGTGTGCGGCCCCATCATCGCTTCATTCCCATTCAGCAGGGTGTCCTGTGTGAGGCTCTGTTCTGAGAGCTCTTGTAGAAAAGCGCTGTAGGCTTTAGTCCTTCCTCCTCCTCCTTTGGTTATCCTCCTCCTCCCCCCCTTCTCACATCCATCCACAAATCTCTCTCTCTCTCCCTCTCTTTCTCTCTCTCTCTCTTTTTCTCCCCCAACTCCTACCTCTTATTTCACCCCCTTATCCTCCTTCTCTTCCTCTTCTCTCTTTGTCCCCCACCTCTTCTTTTCTGCCGCCACCCCCCACACCACCACCCTAACTCCCACCTCTTATTTCTGCCCTCTTAACATCCCTCCTCCTCTCTCTCTCTCTCTCCCTCTCTCTTTCTTCCTCTCTCCGTCTCTTTGTCACGCCCTTCCTCCCAGCTCTCTCTCTCTCTCTCTCTCTCTGCATTATTCAGCGCCAGTGCTCTTAAGTGTCCCAGGCCCAAAAGTGCCTTCGCCTTCTGCTTCTGCTTCTGCTCCACGGAGCTCTGGGGCTGTGTGCCTCTTTCAGAGCCTTCCAGCACTCCACAGATCAAATCCATCAGCCCCCCCACCACCCCCCTGCAACCACCCACCAACCCACCCACCCACCCATCTAACTAGCCCCCAGCCCCACAAAGTACAGAGAGTGACTGGATGGTAGATGAGGTAGGAAAGGGAAGTCGGGGGGAGGGAGAGAGAGAGAGAGAGAGAGAGAGAAAGAAAGGAAGAAAGAAAGAAGGAAAGAAAGACATAGAGAAAGAGAGGGGGGAAAGAGACCAAGAATGAGAGAGAGACAAAGGGACAGAGAAAGAAAGAGAGAGCGAGAGAGAGTGGTAGAAAGAGAGAGCGAGAGAGAGAGATGAGAAAGAGGCTTGTGTTCTAAGATCACTTTGGACACGTACAGACATTCACAGCAGCCACACGGCTCTTTTATTTATAGTGCTGATGAGGGAGGGAGGGGGGGTGCAGAGCGCTCAGGACGAGCAGGCAGGCTGGCAAGCAGGAGACAATGCCACTCCAGACATGTCGTGAAACGGGGCTTGTTTGAAACGACCAGCTGGCTGAGTGGCTGGCTTGAGGCAATGCATTCTGGACTTGAAACACTGATGTTTTTGGACAATCTTGTTCGTACCACATGGGTTAGGGTTCAGGTTACGGTTACTATTCCAGGTCCAGAATGCATTACTTTAAGCCAGCTACTCAGCCAGACAGTCATGTCAAACACGCCCATGGCTTTTATTCAACATGGGGTTCCATCCTCAGTCCCAATCACTGGGGCTGTCTCAACAACAGGGCAGCCTGTCAGGGAGAGGTGGTTTGACCTTAGTGTGTTTAAATAAAGATTTTACTGTTTCATTTTATTGTTACTTGCAGAGAATCATAACACACAGTTGCAGAATTCAGACTACTTCCGTTTACAGTTTGATTTTCTATAAAAAAAAATATTGTATAAATATTGTATAAAAGATACTATAAGTGTGGTGAGATACAAGCAAACAGGTCATCAGTGGGGTGGTGGAGAGAGGAGAGTGTGTTTAAATCAAAGGTCAGATTTTACAAGTCACACGCATAGACCACTGACAGGAAGTGGGAAGGACAGAAACACAGGAAGTGGAACAGAAGGGCACGAAGAGAGGAACAGAAGACAAGTGCCAGTGACAGCCCTGTGAGTAAAACAAGAGTTTATACAAGCTGAAGATGTTAGAAGTTGAAATTGTGAAACTGTATGAAGTGTGTGTACAATCACTCAACGACGGTGACTCAGAGGCTGAAAGAGAAAAGTCCAAATGTCTAAGTGCTTACTGTGAGTGAGCTGTGAGCTGTTGTAACTTAACTGACTGAGGTGCGGCTGAGGTGCAGCGGAGGTCAAATGTTCACTTCTGCTTTTCCCCTTCGCTGAATTTACATTCACCTCAGCCGAGCGTGTACAGCGGCAGCAGTCTTCCTGACATGCCTGGGATGATGATGCATTACGAGAGTACCTTGACCAAGACTCAAGTGGACCAGACATCAATCACTCTGAAAACAGGTCTGTCCTTCATCCAGCAAGATGGTGTATATTTCTGTATATCGAGGAGGGGACCAAGACCTCAACTTTGGAGAACTGTGGGGTGAGTCTGAGGTAGCCTATTCATGTGTGTAGCAACAGCAGAAAAAGACAAAATGCTACACAAGGCATTCCACAGTGGAGGGAAAATAGACACTGGCTCCGTGATTACGGAAATATTCCATGGCACTCCCCATAACATTGTATGCCTTTCTTTCCCAACACCACAGTGCAAAGACTGAGGTGGGCCTACTGTATCAACCTTTAACAAGCCAAAGGAAGAGATAGTATTAGAATACAGCTAACAGTTGAGTAGCTGATGACACATCATACCAATTGATTGCACGCTGCCCAATAAATTACCCACACATACACACACACACACACACACACACACACACACACAACCACAAACACATACACACACACACACACACAACCACAAACACACACACACAACCACACAACCATACAGTACATTCACTGTCAGTCGCACTACAGTCTGTGTGCAAATCACAGGGAGAAAAACAGCGAACGCACGCTGGGGCAGTAGTGGAGAAGCCTGTCCCAATGGCAAATCCACCTTGAAAGTTCCTGCTGTGTGCTTTCTCAAATACTTCGCCTTCCAATGGAGTGTTTTCCCAAATCACAGCTCGTGACGTAGCCAACGGATCCCTAACAACTTGAACGCAAAGTCTCATAGAAGGTTGCTTCGATCACAGCTCAAAGCGCATCAATATCAATATGGATGTAGCCTTTCTCTGGAGTGCCAGCGTTCCAGTGCCTTATTTCCTTCACTACCTGGAGCAAAGCAGGAGCAAAACGGCCTGTATTTAACCACCAAGGAGTATATATAGTCACTCTATTGTTAATTACTAGCCCACCAATTACTAATCACCTCCACCTGTTCAGCTTGGCCATCATCCTCAGAAGTTCCTGGTGATGGCAGCTTTCCCCAGTCATCCCGTCCCAACCATCCAGATGGAATGCCCATCTGTGTACGCAAGTGTAAATATATGCAAGAATAGATATACTGCATGTGTGAATATGTATGTATATAGAAAATAAAAAGAAAAAAAAAGAATTCTGCAAAATGAATATGTGATGTGCACATGCCAGAGTTGGTAGGTATTGCCAAATACCTATTTTTTATTTCTTTTAAATAAAGACGCATAATCCAAATTACTTGTCTTGTCTTGAACTGCTTTGTACATCTATTGACATGCATTGTCATGTGGCGAATAGCTAAACAGTAAGCCCTAACCCATATTCAGAGCATCCTGGGCTTGAAATAGTGCTGAGCATCATTTTAGAGCAAAACAGGCTATGAAGTCATTAGCAAATGTAGCAGTCATACGCTTAGCTCCAAAGCCATAATTAATGTGACCAGTGGTTTAGTCTTTGCATTTTTTATGTGTCTTCTGCCTTGATCCAATGGCCAACTTCTTGACGAACTACAGCACTCAGTATTGCCTACGCGACACTTTGGCAGTCACTGCAGGAGCCCAACATACTCATCTTTGTTGTCTGCAACTCGACCATAACGTTGAAAAATTGCATCACGGCACTGAAAATAGCAGGAGCTTCACTGTATAATTCATCACAGGAATACAACATCTGTTCCTGACCCCTCTTGTTCAAGGACGGACCTGTGTTTTCAAAGCTGCCATTATTTAAAGGCATGAAATTTTTAAATGCCTGAGCTGCTCGGGCAGGCAGGCAGGCGGACTGATTCCACATTCAGAAGCGTGTTTTTCTGGACGCTCCCCGTCAGACACACGGGCCCACACAGCATGTCCGAGGGGATTGAGCGTGGCTGTGGCCTGGCCTGGCCTGCTTCGTCAGGCTGCCTGCCTTTATTTTTTTACACAGCGCGCCGGAGAAACAAGCTGTGGGTAATGAGGTCACCTGTTTAATGCTTGATTGTACATCTTAATTTGTTGGCTGAATGAAAAACAAAGGAGGATGGAGGAGGGAAAGATAGAGTGAAGATATAAAAGCAGCAGAGAGAGAAAAGCGTGTCATTGAGCTAAAATACCACACATACGGTATACTGTACATTTCTTGAACAGTGACAGAAATAGATAATACTCTTCTTTTAGGTTTCAGAATACAAGTAGCTAAAGCTTGTGTCTGCAAATAAAATGCTTGCTGACATTCTTACCTAAATTTCAATAGTAACAGCTGGTCTTGCCTGCCTGAATGGTTTTAAAAGGAAACACAGAACCAAAAAAAATCAACATCTATTCAGCAGGATTCTATGTAACATGTAACTGATTACTAAGATGCCCTGCATCATGTATAATGACTGCATGATTACTAGTGTTGTGTTCTTGGGAGTGATGGTCTGCATATGAAGTATATCCATATGTACTGTTTATTGTGTTGTTTATGTATTCAATGCACAAAGAACACAACAAACAATACATATGGATGTAGTGCATTTGCAGACAATCACTACCAAGAGCACAACACGAGTAATCATACAGCCATTACACACGATGCAGTGCATAGCTTGCTCTGTGCATAAAGAGGGATTACGCATATGTTTGTACACACGTCCTCCAACTCTACAATTTTAAACAATATGGTTTCTTCATATTTACTATGTTCCCAGAGATTAAAAAGGATTTATCTACTGACCTTTATAAAAGGCTTTAAGGGATTATAAATGTGGGTAACATATTCACTAAATGGATGAACGAAAGGATTAAGTACACTTTTTTTCAGTTCAATTATGTGAGATGTGCAGTTTGTATGAGTACTATTTTTAATGACATAAAATTGCACAATTTTGCTAAATATATTTAATTACTGTATTACAAGAGCATGTTCACCAGCACCATAACCTCTTTGTGTTAAGCTGTTATACATTTCATTAACATCGATTCACATTTAAATAATTGGTTGACAAAAATAAAACCACATAGTTCAGAGTTCATGGGCACTGCTGGATATTTTGGGCTCTACACTCAGCCCCACATCATACAAACACTAAACAAACAAACAAACAAGCAAACAAACAAAGAAATAATAAAATGCTGATAATGTGCGTATTTATTTATGCTGCTGACTCTATGATTGGTCAGACCCTCACTCTGTCTGTCTCATAGATGGTCATTCCTCCGACCTCCGGCAGAAAGCAGACTCCTATCGTCTCACAATGATGATGTCACGGCAAGGTGAAGTAGTACAAAACGGTGTCCTCTCCTAACCCCTCACATGAGACAGAGGGAGGCTTTGAGCACCGGGGGCCTCAAATGTCATTATGTGTTCTCGCTCCCAGCTGTGCAAATGGCAGCTAATGGAGTCAGCATTTGGTAACTTAATTTCATCACATCATCACACCTCTGTCTCCTGCTTTGTTAATGGGGCTCCTTCATAGGTCTTCTCTGAGGTCATGTACAGCATAAAAAATGATGGACATAATTATAATGGTGATTTGTGTACAAGAAAGCCAAGCATGTGAAGTGAGTGCTAATGACCAGAACAAGCTAAGTGTTTTGGGGGCTAGTGTACCTGTGATTTCGAGATGTCACTGTGTTTTTGTGAAAACGGTTGTGGGACAGAGAAGTTGTTAAAACAACTTCTGCCTGCCAACTTCTGCCTGTTAATTATCTCTCCCCTATGCTAAAGATACATACATCAGCACATGTACAAGCAACACACACACACACACACACACACACACACACACACACACACACACACACACACACACACACACACACACACACACATATCTAGCCAGGCACACTTGCCCACAAAACCTACATATACAGATATGTCCCTAGTCAAACAAAAACACACATATGCACACTTAGCCACACACAAACATGCACTCATACATACACATATACACACCTACACCCACATACACACACCCACAGACACACACACACACACTTAGCCACACAAACATACACTCACTCATGCATACACACATACACACACATACAAAGCCAGTCAATCACACACATGCACGCATGCACACACACACACACACACACACACACACACACACACACACACACACACACACACACTGTGAACGCTGCTGTAGATGAGTGTGAATTAAATCTTTTCACATGTATGAATGTGTTGCTGTCTCTCATCCCCCTCCCGTCCCCTCCCCCACCTGCCCCATTCTCATCACACACACACCTGCCCCATTCTCACACACACCTGCCTCTGCCGCTCACTCTCGCTCCCAGCCGGGAGGAGCTACAGTATGTCACAAAAGTGAGTACACCCCTAACATTTTTGTACTTTTTTATTACATCTTTCTATGTGAGAAGTTTAAAGATATAACACTTTCACAATGTAAAGTAGGCAGTGTACAGCTTACACCTACTTTACATTGTATCAAAGTGTTATATCTTCAGACTTCTCACATGGAAATATATAATTAAAAAATGTACCAAAAATGTGAGGGGTGTACGCACTTCTGTGTCATACTGTATAACAGGACGCTCAGGGTGGGGCTACAGTATACACACCTCCACTCGCACAGACTGCGCCTGTGTCCCCCTAACAGTAGGCTCCTAACCAGGTGAAGAGTGCTCTGCACTGGCCTACAGTAGTCCATCACATTTCCCTTAACACAGCAAGGGCCATGTCAGGCACACTGCCAGGCACACTGGTCGCACTCCAGCAGAACACAACAACTGCCCTGCTACAAAGGCAAAGTGCAGTAACTGTTTGAACATTGAAACGAGAAAAATGCCTTTAAAGTGGTCGTACTGCCCAGTCAAACATGTTGTGCGTATAGTAGTGGTGATGCTGTTATGTACTTTCTTAATAAGATGATGCAAGAGGTTTAGTCACAAGACAAAGGAGGTGTTATAAAGTCAATTTCCAGTCTAAACTCGATTTGACAAAATATGCAGTTAGTGCCTTTTGGCTTTGTAGGGCAGAGAAGTTGGGTAACCCTGGCTTTGAGGAGTACAAGTTCTACAATGTATTGGGGTCAATCTGAGCACAGAACACAGGAGATTCCACTAGATAGCTCACCTACCTGACTGAGTAGTTGTGTTGGTCAGAATCAGACGGTTTAGTAAGTGGTTGGAATAACTATGTGGTTTGGCCTTTTAATCTCTAATGCCAGATATCCAAGGTCTTTGGGACACAATAATACAGTTCTTTTATGTTGCTTTTAGTCTCTGACCTCAGTGTCTACAGCCGAGCTGCAAAATGTCATTGTAAGACCTGAATACTTTACTCCCCTCCTGCTATGTGTGGGCAAACTGTTAATATATTCAGAGTTTGGTGGTAAAAAATAAAGATGGCTTAACTATATGTGGGTAAACAAGGCATATCCTTGACATAACTAAGTAAACCTCATAAGATGAGTAAACATCAGTTTTGTCTTTGAAAAATATGCTAAAATCATGTGTAAATGCATTTGTCCTCCACACGACCTTGTGACTACAATATATACTATAGGTTTGTCTCAGAAAACAACTATACCTTTACTGGGTCTTGTCATTCGCAGTACCAACCTTGTACAGGAAACATACTACTTATAGCCTGCATTATGTAACAGCCCAAGTCCACAGCACAACTGGTTGCAATGCTATCCACATTCCTTTATATGGCTATTCTGATATTGCTGAAAAAAGACACCAGCCCAGATCAAATTAGGTAATCTAGATCTGAAAATGTAGAACTCTTTGTAGTTTCATATTCATATCTAAACTGCTATTTTTCCTTCAAGGTCAAGCTATCATTTATAGGCCTTTAAATCAGTGTTATCATTTTTTAGATTTGTTTATTGTTTATTAATTATTGTTAAATATTTTAATATAACCGTTTTTTTTTTCTAAACATGGTGCTGTCAAAACAGTTTACTTGATGGCACGATGTTGGTTGATGTATTGCGCTTAACTCCTATCCCTGAGTGGGTTGTGGTTGACACTGCAAGGAATCTCACCAGCACTAGGCTCAGCTCTGCTCTGTTCAAGAGTCAACTGTTTCCTAGGTTACTGCCCTGGGCAACCGTCCTTTCATATGTTGAGGATCTAATGAATAGATGGATGGATGGATGGATGGATGGATGGATGGATGGATAGATAGATAGATAGATAGATAGATAGATAGATAGATAGATAGATAGATAGATAGATAGATAGATAGATAGATAGATAGAATAGGTAGACAAAATATGTGAACCTTTTGGAATTTCATTGTTTTCTGAATAATTTTGTTAATCTAAGTCACAGATGAACACAATGTGCCAAAGCTAACACTGCAAAATAAACTCTTACATTTCATGTCTCATTGAAAACATACAAGAGACATCCAAAAATGCTTTGTGAAAAAGTAAGTGAACCTTTGGGATCAATTACTGGTCTCTTTTGCCAGAAATATAAAATAAAATAAAGTCAAGCGGGGGCACCTCTTAAATGTGAGATATAGATATACACAAGAGTTAGGAGGTGTAGCCTATTCTTATGCCTCCACTGTAATGTCCTGCCATGGGCTTACTCAGGGCACCATTAATGCACTCCCTCTATTATGAGGTGCAGTTGGAGGAACATCATAATTTGTGGCTGCTTTGATGTCTCAGGTGCCTGGAAACATTGCCACCACTGCAAGGACAAAAATAACTCCCAAGTTTATTAACCTTACAATAGATTAAACACTGTCACCCATAGAGATGAGCACCATAACTCCTAAAAATATGGCAAAAAACAAAGCAAAACAAATAGGCTAGTATATCTCCTGAATATAGTGCAGATCTGATTTACAGTTATGGGAACCCTGGCGTGAGTGTATTTTCAAAACAGTGTTTAACAAATGATTAATCCCAAAGGTTCACTTACTCACTTACTTTTTTGGATGTCTCACGTGTTTTTTTAAACAAAGACACAAAATATAATAATTTATTTTGCACTATTTTTAGCACATTGTATTCATCTTCACAAGATCAGGCCACATTTTATGACACATTTATTCAGAAAACCATGAAGATCCAAAGGGTTCACTTACTTTTTCCTTGCCACTGTATGTATGTATGGACGGACGGATAATTACAGATCGCCCTCTTCTAGCCGCAAAGCAATGTTTCCAAATTACCCATGATTCACTTCTACGCCCCTCTCCCACTCCTCTCTGGCACCACACCCTCCCCATCATTAGCGTGTGGGGTCATTATTACATGAGGTACATTAAGGGCTCAGCTCAATTGCATTCATGCTAAAATGAAGACAGCTGAGCTGCCACAAGAACTGCCAAAGATGTACACGAGAAGGGAAAGACAAAGCAATAAACCATGGAGTGACAGAGAAAGAGACACAGAGGGAAAAACACAGAGAGCGTGATAGAGGAACAGTGAGTGAATGTGTGTGTGTGTGTGTGTGTGTGTGTGTGTATGTGTGTGTGTGTGTGTGCGCGTGTGTGTGTGTGTTGGTACATCCTTGGGGTGACTAGACTTCCACATGTCGATACAAATGCTGTTGCAGTAGTTTTTAGGCCTCCATGTGTCCCCATCAACAAAATCCCCTGCGGAGGTCCATGTGAGGTTAGTAAACACGGTCTGCTCTGCTCTGGTCTGTGCTTGACTCAAACACCCTAGAGGGCACATTTGGAAGGGGACAGACAGGCGCTATATCCATTCCTCAGTCCTCCTCAGCATTTCCTGGTTTCTTACTGGCAACAGCTTGCCATCTGCACCCTGTAATCTTACCACGGATCCTGCTTGCATGATATCTGGAAACTATTGCATCACATTAGACACACTCACTGGGCGAGTGCCAGTAAAAAAAAAAAAAAAAACCTACTTCTACATTTTGCTGATCCATCAGAATGCGGCTTTTTTCCAGACCTTTGCAATGTTATGGGAAATATACCACAATTACCTTCCAGTAATGCACACATTGTGAAAGACTGTACATTATAGCTTTGTCACCATATTTTTTCTCTGCATGTTATAACGTACAATGGAGCCACAATTGATGTATAACAATACAGCAACAAGTAACAAACAGTGCATTTTAAAGATATAATATGGCATCAGACGTTGTCAGGGCTGACAATCCAAGTTACTGGTAGTGTCCAAATCCTCCCTTCCTGTTACGAAAAGGGTAACTTGATGCAACCTCACAAAGCCTTCTTGTCTCATCTGGCGGCAAGCTAAAAACATCACCTTTACAGCCAATATATTTGTGCGCTCGATAAATCAAGTCAAGATTTAGGGCACAACATCCGTGAACCCGTGCTCTGCTCTGACACTATGAGAGGCTTGTCTGTAAACACCTCCAGCCTAACATCAAACCTCAGAATGAGGGAACTTGTGTTGCCTTGCTAAGCATGTAATCTCATTTATTAGCATAGTTCCAGATACGCAAACCCAGAACTGCGCCAAAAAAAGAGGGAGAAGGTCCCGTGGTTCTCTTACTTCTTTCTACCACTACTCTCCCGCTTTAGTAAATCATGAAATCTAATTATGTGCAAGTGTGATGTTCTCCAGGGCACCCTAGAAAACACTTAATGAACTTCAGAGCAGACCTGAAGAGTGTCCTTGATGCTCCTTTTGCCGTCAGGCATATTTTCTGACTATTCCTGAGGTGATCTGCGATTCAAACATGCATGCATCAACATATCTGCTTGGTTTTATGGCAAAAGGCTGCTACCACTCTGAATGAATTTGTTTATTTATTTACTTTTTTTTTTGCTTACTGTGCATGCGTTGTAAACTGTGTCTGTGTGTGCAAGAGAGAGAGAGAGAAAGAGCGAGAGAGAGCGAGAGAGAATCTGAGTGTGTGTGCGTGTGTGTGTAAGAGAGATAGAGAGAAAGAGAGAGAGAGAACCTGTGTGTGTCTGAGAGAGAGACAGAGAGAGAGAGATAACCTATGTACGTATGTGTGTGTGACAGAGAAAACCTGTGTGTGTGTGTGTGTGTGAGAGAGAGAGAGACAGAGACAGAGAGACAGAGAAAGAGAGAGAGAGAGAGAGAGAGAGAGAGAGAGAGAGAGAGAGAGAGAGAGAGAGAGAGAGAAAGAGAGTTGACCAGTACTCTCGCACACACTCTGTGGCTTCTGTGTATGCTCATAAGTGTGACAGGAAGAGCAGTGGTGGTGCTGCACTCCTTAACGGCGGTGTGTGGGCGGATGCTCTCTGCTGATCCTGTCATGCTGTACACACACACACACACACTTGTGCACCATTTCACTTCTCCTTTCTCATGGTGCACAGAAAAGAAATGCAGAAATGCCTCCTTTTGAGTGTGTGTGGGGGGGCATCTCTTGCCAGCTAAAGCTAGGATTGCACCACTTAACCAAACTGAATGCAACACATTTGTGTTGCTTTTATGTAGCCTGGGCTTGTGCTGCCAATGCAACCCTGTCTAAAGAGCCTATATATGAATATATACACTTTAATCACACACACACACACACACACAGGTCCATGGGTCATGGCTTCATATGGCCTAGCCTAGCAAAGCAACTCCTGTGAGTAGGCTGCAGAAGGGCTACTCTAGATATTTTGGTATCTCTGGTATCTTGGTGTCTCTGTACTGAAACCACCAACAGATTGCCTCAATTAGCATGTATCAGTACTACACATAGTTGGTTTTAGGAGTTTCTGTTTTTCACACTGGTAGCTTCAATCGTGAGAGGATATCATTGCACCAACATGCATTTGTGTGTGTGCGTTTTGATTTCACAATGTATTTTCCTGTTCTTATTTGCCCAACTGTAGTGGCCAGCAATGACGAAGAGATTGTACTTGTGGTCTGTGGCAGTGCTGGGGTCGTTTGGTTTAGTTTTAGGTCGGTTCAGGTCGTGTTTAGCAGATGACTAGTTTACATGAATTACATCATTTACCAATGTACACCCAAGTTGTGCATTCAAGGTCTTTAACTGTCTCAACCAATGCCAGTTCCTTGCAGTATGCTATTGACTAGCATATTTTTGCGACTTCCAGTGTGGTGGAGGATCTGACAAAGGACTTGCGTTATCGTACTCGTTGCTATACCAAAGTCATTCTCAAGTCATTCTCTTACAACTAATTCACTTATATGACATTAGAACTGAATGAGCTAAGAAGTTAATCGAGGCGCCATTTATCTATTTATTTATAGTCTGGTAAATCGCTGCTCCATACACGGCCACACCTAGTAGGGACTCTGCTTGATTGTGAGCACTTATCCCGTTCAAATCAACCGTAATTCACTCATCAGACACCAGCTGTTACCGTATTTCTCATGTAATGCCAAGAAGCGCGTAGGTCGTGGTCTTTACGGCATTTTTAAGTGTTTTTTAAAACACTGATTTCTGTTCTCATCGCAGGAGGAACGAGTAGCGTTTCTGGGTGCAGCTCTAAGATGCTTGCGGGAGTTGGAGCATGCTCGTTGGCTGTCTGTGGTCCTGACGTCAGGGAGATTGTGTGAGAGCGCGTGGAGTCTGGCAGTGAGCGCCCTCTCCCTCTACCCGCCGCCCGAGCGTCCATTGTGAGCAAGCTGAACGATGCGAGCGCTCCTAGCCGCCGCCGCCGCCCAGTAGACACCCGCAACCGGAGGAGTTTGTGCTACGTACCCCGAGAGAGGGACCAAAGGAGCGCAGGAGACGCAAAAAGGCTTTTGTTTCAATCGAGAATACCACGTCGTTGTCCGGGTTTTTAATGCTTTAG
Organism: Setipinna tenuifilis; assembly: GCA_030347295.1. Lineage (NCBI taxonomy): Eukaryota > Metazoa > Chordata > Actinopteri > Clupeiformes > Engraulidae > Setipinna > Setipinna tenuifilis. The sequence continues at coordinate 6,209,964 of CM059268.1, read as the reverse complement.
CTAGACGCCATAGGTGAGAGAGCGAGAGAGAGAGAGAGCGAGTGAGAGAGAGAGAGACAGCCTGGAGAGGGATAGGGAAGAAATAGAGAGGTAAAAAGGGATTGCCGGTTTTGCACCTCGCCTGATTTGGAGTTAAAGAAGAGCCGAGGTTTGTCTAGCCATGGGATGTACACTGAGCGCAGAGGAGAGAGCAGCTTTGGACCGGAGCAAAGCCATCGAGAAAAACCTCAAAGAAGATGGAATCACGGCCGCTAAAGACGTCAAATTACTTCTGCTAGGTAATGCTCTTGCTCTGGGAGAAAGCGCCGCACTCGGAGTTCTTTGTGCTGTCAATAATTACACAGCATACAAAGCATTATGGTTGTATTTGTACATCCGCAGTCGGATTCTATGGGCAAACATCCATGTTATAAATGCAATATTTTAACATCCACACTGGCAGGCAGGGGTTCTCACCTCCTTATGTCTCTCCTCCCCAACAGGAGCCGGGGAATCCGGCAAAAGCACCATCGTCAAACAGATGAAGTAAGTGCCATGATTTAAGTTCCTTTCTAGTGTGGGATGTGAGCTTGCATGCCCCCCCCCTCACCCCCCAACACACACACAAACACACAACACACAACGCACACACACACACCTTCATACAGACACACTCAACTACTGTCTGTTCCCTGTTGGTGATTAGGACGTCCGCCATATTTCGAGGGACTTATTACCTATAGCTAAGATAGAATCACATAGTCAAGGCAGCGCTCAGGGGTGGAAGACGCTCGCTTTGCGGTTTGTCGAAGGGGAGAATGATCGATGTGCTGTTCACGAAAATGGTGCTGAAAGCGAAACCTGTGGTCGTGTATGTGTGTGTGTCCCATAGTCCTGGCTGGCGTTCATTGAATACCTCTGCCTGTTTAGCCTGTGTATGCACCTCATTGGAACCGGTACCTGGTACACGGCTCTGGCACTATTATTGCACCAATTAATCTCAGAGTGGACCGAATCCCCTCGTGTTTGATTCTTTGGTGTGGCTATGGCTTTAAATACAGGAAAAAACTGCCATCAGCATGTTATAATTTAGTAGCATTCTTGGAAAACGATGACAATAACGTTGCTTTTTCTGCATTGTGTACCATATGTTGGTTGAGATCTAATGATTTGGATGTGTGTTAAACTGCCTGGACGGAATAAGACTGAAATATAGGCCTGTCACTCAAGTTCAGTCGACCAACCTACCCAGAAAATGCAGTAAATCAAATCCACTTGCACCGTTTGTGTACTTAATGTATGCGTGTGAAACATATGCTATTTTTTCCTGCCTAATTGTTTAAAGATTGTGGTTGAATAAGTCTGTTGAATAAAATGGTTGAGCTAACACCCGAACTTCTCTATACGGCCATTTTTATTTTCATGCGGCCATCCCCAGACACCCTTTCTGCGCCCAACTGCACCTCATTAAATTCTCGGTCGTGACTTATTTATCATCAAGGATGCGATTTGATTTGAAGGGGGACATTTACATTTGTTAGCCTATATTCCGACCCCCTTATGTAATCCTTTGTGATAGCCTACCTGCAGTCGACAGTGATCGTTGGGCTCAAGAAATCAAAGTACGTGTATCTGAATATTGATGCCTAGTACTGCAATGTGTTAGATATGTAGAGTGTATGTGTCATTTTAATTGTACACTTTGTTATCCAAACAATGCTCCTGTATAGACTGAATAATGTAAAGGATGCAGGTTTCAGACGCTCGATGGAAAACGCCTCCCATTTCTAAGTGTTTGCTGCTGAAGCCCTGCCATTTTCGAATGATCCTTAAGGCAGATAATTTATTCGCAGCTTTTTCTCAAGTGTTTATATGGTGACGAAGTTTTTAAACACTTTGCGATAATCCGTGACCTGAGTGAATGTCGGGATTGATCAGGAATATGGGATGAGATAATTTCAGGCGGTGTCAGTGGTGGACAGCGCCCAACCGAGCCTGCTAGCTTAGTCGTTTTCCTTCGGATATTCTCGGCAGTTTCCGTTGTTAGGGCGGCTGTATCTGTGAGCTACTGGGAAAACCCGGTGTGGATTTTCTCCTCTGTATGCTGTATCTAAGGACAATGCTTCTTGTAACCTTTCCAAGAATAGGGAAACATACCGTGTATTTTAGTGTGCGGTTGAGGTGATGCAGGCAGCACAGATATTTTAAGTTACTCTAAAACCAAAAAAAAAAAAAAATGACAGCCATTTCTCTAAGCAAAAAAGACAAGGTTTTGAAGAGACAGCCCAGAATTTACAAAATGGCCAGGGCTTGTGAGAGATTGGTAAACTTGACTAGAAAGATAGGGGGCACATTTTGAACATTAACCATTAAGTTCTAGCACAGGAAGACGGACTGCTTTAACTCTGGATAATGTGCAGTCTGTGTTAGGCTACATCATGCTTGTAGGCCTACTTAAGTTGGTAGGCCTAGGCAGTTGTATTCAGTGGCACAGCTCTCTCACAGCTGTACATATTTTCATTTTATTTTATAGGATGTGCTTCTGTAGTAACTTGCTTTGGCTCTGGTGGGTTGACAGACAGTTTTAGAGTGGTTAGTCTGGTGAGTTTTGGACCAGGATTGTTGCTATACCTATGGATACAGTAGTCATGGTGTCATTACTGGAACTGATCACCGTTCAAGGCCAGACCTGGTAGGATGTCCTCCTATCTGAGTTGTAGCATTCTATTATCACTTCATAATGTGATATGTAACAAGTAAGAACATCAGAGCCCAGTTGCTAAAGGAAAAGGACAGATTTAGGCCAGGTGAGAATATCTGTGTAGCAAATGTTCTGATGAAGTGAAGAGCTTATTGAGCGCAAGGCCTGGTTGATTACACCCCTTTGAAGTGAAAATATCTGCAAGAACAGACGGCATGTGTGTGTGTGTGTGTGTGTGTGTGTGTGTGTGTGTGTGTGTGTGTGTGTAAGAGTGTAAGTGTGTGAGTGTGTGTGTGGGTGTGTGTGCGCGCATGTGTGTGTGACACGCAGCTCAGAGCCCTCCAGACTGAATGTCCCATGTGAGTGTGGGTATCTTCCAGAGATGTATTTGTTGTGCCGTCACCCTGGCATGAGATATCTCACCTCGGTGGCCCCAGTGGCCTTGGCTGCGCTAGGCTGTGCTAGGCTGAGCTAGCCTGGCTCCTGTCCTATGTAGACCGGCTGCAACCCTTCAGACCACAGCCACGTGCCTGTGAAAATGTGTCCGAGTCATCCTGGGTCCACTCCAGGCCTTCTGAGGGGCAGATAGGCTAGGCGACTAAGGGGCAGGCTTTTCCCAGGCTTTGATTTGCTGTGTAGCAATGCAGCCTCTTTAGCAAACAGAAACATGATTCTGTATTAGCAGTGCTTCTGTAACACAGAGAATATTGGTGTAAAAAAACCAACAGAGATTAATTCTTTTGTTGTTGCATTTCATGGAATAGGATTGCAAGTTTGAGATTCTTGGGATGTTGCCACCTTGACTTTGCAATAAAGAATAGAATGTGCTAATGCGTATTGTGTAAATGTTTGTTCGTGTTTGTGTGTGTCATTTTGTGTGAGAGAGAGGGGGGGAGGGAGAGAGAGAGAGAGAGTGTTTCATAATCAGAGAGGCACCAAACTATATTCACCAGCCTGGTTTCCTAGTGGACAAAACCATAAAAAAACCACACATTAGTCAGAGTACAGCATATATTACTGCATTGTTCTCATAGCCAAATCAACACTGTAACAGCCCTGCCAGTAAATCAAATTTGAATTTGAGTTTTGAACGGTCTGTGTGGGGCGTGTGGGTTATTTGCTTTTAAAATATCCCAAAGCCGTAACTGTTTTGCATCACGGGAGGTGACAGAGGCTCTCTCTGCACGAGCGTCTGAAGGGCTGGGCTGCCTACACTGCCAGGACTGAGGGGCAGTAGTGAGGAGAACACCAGTGAGCTCACCACAGTGGTAGCAATAGCAGCAGTAGCAGCAGTAGCAGCAGTAGTAGCAGTAGTAGCCGTAGTATTGGCTGAAGCCATGATTGCAGCAATAGCAATAACAGCAGGAAGAGTAACTTTACATTCACGCCAAGAGATAC
>CM059268.1:6193386-6200886 GCA_030347295.1 Setipinna tenuifilis | reverse complement strand
TTTGTACGCTTATGTGAATACTATGTCTGTGTTCTTGTGTAAGTACTTTCAATTTGTGCATTCGTGTAAGCATTGGTTTTGTGTGTTTGTGTGTGTGTGTGTGTATGTGTGCATCTGTGTGCTTATCTAGGCTTGTGGTTATGTGTATATATTTGTGTGTACACAGGCATGTCCGTGTGTGTGTGTGTGTGTGCGTGTGTGTGTGCGTGTGTGTGTGCGTGTGTGTGTGCGTGTGTGTTTGTGTGTGTGTTTGTGTGTGTGTGTGTGTGTGTGTGTGTATTTGCATGTTTGTGTGTGTGTGTGTATGTGTGTGTGTGTGTGTGTGTGTGCTTCCTCCGCTCTATCTGATTATTTATGGCCAGGCCATTAGAGAGCGTGGGCAGACAGGGTCCCACTGAAAGCCAGTGAAGCGAAGCTGGCAGAAATAGGCAGGCAACCATCCCCTACCACCACCACTGCTGCTGCTATTGCTGCTACTGCTATTGCTGCTGCTATTGCTGCCCTCCACTGCCAGCACTGCTGCCTCTGTGACATGCCCTTCACACAGCCACGCTTTTCTCTCCGCCAGACGCTCGATCTAGCTCGATCGTTTTCCTATGGCACAATGTGTCTGAGAAGCAGTTTGACCGTTACATGTCACGTGTAACTTAGCAACAGTAAACCAACTTTGACATCTGCAGCAAGGGTTTTTTTTAGGATTTTGGAATGCTAGCAGCTAGCAGCCTCTCGTGTTTTTGGAGGCAAAAAAGGCATATCAGTGTGTGAACAAGGTCTTAGCGATGAAGAGTGTCTACTGATGAGGTGTCCTGAAAACATACATAGACCAACTAGACCCTGTGACTTGGCAAACAAAGCCAACAATAGCACGACTCAGTCACGACTCTGGATTCAGGAAAAAATAGAGTTAGAGTAACCCCAAAGGGCTAAGTGTTCCAACAATCAGAGGTGTCAATCCCGGGTTCAGAAAGTAATAACCCTGCCAAGTTTTCCTTCTAACACAGGTAATTTCACTGAGTAGCTGATCTACCTGTCTTGAGAGCTTATTATGATCAGCTGATTCAGAGCTGGTTGGATCAAATTTGTGGCAGGGTTTTTACTTTCTGAACCCGGAATTGACACCTCTGCCAACAATAGTATGTTAGAAAAAAAGGTTTGTAGTAGGGAAGGCTTAAATCTCTACTCTTCTCTTCCTAGGTGCACAGGTATCTTTGTTTTCTCTCACAGAAGTGCACTGTGCCTCAGGCAGGCAGTGAGCAGAGCTCCACTGCAGTATCAGTAAGAGTACAGTCAGTCAGTCAGTCAGGCAGGATGGGTGGAGCTCAGGCTGCTGCTGCTGTGTTGGTACTACTATGTTGCTGCTGCTGCTACTGCTGCTGCTGCTACTGTGGTGTTGGTACTACTATGTTGCTGCTGCTGCTGCTGCTGCTGGTGGTGGTGCTGTGGTGTTGGTACTACTATGTTGCTGCTAAGGGATGCTCTTTGGCTCCCTGCACGAAGAGAAACTCTGAGCCAGAGTGCAGAGGACAACAGAGAGGGGAGAGGAAGAAAGAGGAGAGGAGAAAAGAGGGGAGGGGGGACGGGGAGAGGAGAGGAGAGGAGAGGAGAGGAAGGGAGGGGAGAAGAGAGGAGAGGAGGCTAAGCTGCAGAAAAGTGGTGCTGCTGATGAATTTAATGCTGCACCCAAAGCCTGCAGTCTCTCACCACAAATGACCAGTACCGCTTCAGCAGTTAGGCACCTGAGTACGCATGCGCATACACACACACACACACACACACACACACACACACACATACCAGAAATGCTTCTAAGTGCTTTTTAGACCTTCCTCTCACCCACACCCTTTTCTTCTTTTATTTCATCCTGCTGTAATCATCCTTTTATCCCTCCATCTGATATATTTCTCTGAATTTCTCACTAATTCTCTCCATCTCATCCATCCCTCACCCATCTCTGCTTTGGGTCACTATCTCTCTGCACTTTTTCTTTTGCATTTCTTTGTAACATTTTCTCTTTTTTCTTCAGTGTCCCTTTTTTGTTTTAACTACACTCTTGTTCACTATCTTCTGATTCCACCACTCTGTCTATCTCATCCATCAGTCTCTCTCTCTTTCTTATTTATCCCTCCATTTTCTCCCTCCATCCCCTTTACATATTGCACTGTTACCTGGACCAGCTGCTGTCCCTCTCCCCTCCCCACCCCACCCTACCCCACCCTACCCCCATACGTGCCGGTTTAATCAAAAGAACCACCTTGGTGGTGGAGGAGGAGGTGCAAGAGGAGGAGGGGGAGGAGGAGAAGGAGGGGGGGGAAGAGGAGGAGGAGGAGGAGGAGGAGGAGATTAGAGGCCATTGGCCTGGGGCAAAACAAACGCACAGAGCCCTGCCTTGCCCAGCCCTGCCCAGCCCAGCTGTGCCATTCCCAGCCCGGGAAAGATGGTGCCTTTCCCACAGTGGGGAGTGCGGGGTAGGTGGGTGGGTGGGGGTGGGGGTAGGGGTGGGATAGCATGCTGGCCTAACAGGAGAGGCTCCTGAGAACACCCACCACCCACACACTAGCTGGGCCTGCCTGCCTTGCCTACCCCACCCCACCCCACCCTGATATGCCCCACCCCACCCACTCTCTGGGGGAAATGTGGGAGTTGTTATCATTCTGTTTTTAATCTTACCCTTTTTGGCCAGTGCTGCTGTCAGTGTGGCCCAACGTGTGGTTAACTACATTAAAAAGGTTTTGACTTTAATGGCTGCATCCGCTCATGAGTGCACTCTTTGGTGTGGTGTGGTGTGGTGTGTCACACAGCAGTTCAGTTAGCTGTGGAGCAAAGGTGACTGACAGGCAAAAAGAGGACATATACAGTATACTTCATTTAACAAGATTATAGATTGTAACTTTTCAAATTTGTATTTGACTAGTTAGTTCGTTGGATATAAAGAGGTTTTGTAATATTTTTTTGTTCTGTTAATGTTAGTTTTGTCCAGTGGTATTTCAGGAGTCCTGGGTTCAGGGCTGGGAAACGCTGCTGTAGGCCTTTCATCAACCTATAGCTTAGACAGCACAGCTAGCTGCATCATGTATCAAAAACATTACTTTATCACTTTAAGAATGAAATGTGTACCTTGTACCACGAAATGTGTATCTTGTACCTTTTAGGCTCTTTCTGTAGTCCTAAAACAAGCAGTGTGGATTTTATGTGGCTAAAAAAAAACAATAACACAGCTGGCACTGATAAAAATTAGCTAGCTTGCATTTCGCTAATATATTTCCGAATCGGTCTGAGTGCATTGAAAGTCTGTGGTGGATTTGCCTCTTATGTGCCTCTGTGATGGTTATGTTCTGAAATTTCCCAAAAATAACAAATATTCTGACGTACAACCTTGTGATTTGCATCTGTGTGAGTTTGTTTATGGACACTGTTGTCAGAGAAAACCAAAGGTACATTATGTCTCGCTATATCTCGAAAGCGCTGGCAGTGTGCCGGCTTTGCATACTGGTTTGCATGGTGCGATCGGCTATGGTCACATGCAAAACGCACGGGCCACCGCGAACTGTCCTTTGGAGCGCTGTCACATCATCAGGGAAACAGCAGGGGAAGAAAAGCACACTGTTGCGTGATAGGGGGCAAGAAAGCCAGTGACGTTCCAGGAGCCAGCGCCCGGGTTGGAGGCGTCCATCGCATGGCGTCAGCGGCCCCTCTGTGCGTCTGTGTGGTTTCCCGCCAGTGCCTTCCCGCCCCTTCCTGCCTCCTACCTCCGGCCTCCTGCTCTGTGTGTCATGGGCCGTAAAGGGAGTGATGGCCATGTTATCACTCCTTTAGTCCTCCCCAGAGGTCTTCACAACACTGGCCCACTCACTCTCTGTCTCTCTTTCTGTCTCTGTCTCTGTCTCTTTCTCTCTTTCTCTCGCTCTCTCTCTCTCTCTCTCTCACACACACACACACACACACACATACCCAAACCCCTTGCCCTTTATATACATATCATGGTAACAGTGATAAAATGTGAATTTGAAGCTGAGGTAAAAAAAAAAACAGTGATAACGTGAAAAGGTTGAGGCTGAGGTAAAATCAGTCTTACATGTATAATGTGAATTTAAAGATTTAAAGAATTTAAAGATTTAAAGGTAAAGATTTTAAAAATCTTAGGCTGAGGTTTAAACAGGGGAATAACCTGGACCCGGTTGAGGGACAGACAGACAGAGGTCCCTGTGGCTGAGAGCCTAGTGGCCATGTACAGGCCAGAGGGGGAGTGGGGGGCAGTGGGAGGCAGGGTGAGCTGAGAGCCTGCTGTGTCTAAAGAAGATTAGCCCAATCTCAAAAGGTTAAGAGACATGCGTCAGTTGATATTCTCATGCTCTCGCTCGCTCGCTCCCTCCCTTCCTCCCTCCCTCCCTCTCTCTCTCTCCCTCCCTCCCTCCCTCTCTCCCTCTCTCTCTCTCTCTCTCTCTCCCTCCCTCCCTCTCTCTCTCTCTCTCTCTCTACCTCTCTCTGTCTCTTGTCACTCCTACTTCCCATCGTCTTTCTCATGCTCTCTATTTCTTTGTAGCCTTTCGTTTGTGTCATTTTCCTCTGGTTCATGACGTTACCAACTGCCGTAACTTGCCACATAAAACAGAAACAGAGAGAGAGAGAGAGAGAGAGAGAGAGAGAGAGAGAGAGAGAGAGAGAGAGAGAGAGAGAGAGAGAGAGAGAGAGAGAGAGAGAGAGAGAGAGAGAGAGAGAGAGAGAGAGAGAGAGAGAGAGAGAGAGAGAGAGAGAGAGACATTGAGTTCCTGGAATGTCAAGTGTCTTCTCACACACACACACACACACACACGGTTTCGGTTCTGTGCCCCTCCCCCACTCCCTACACACTCAACAGTCCTTCCTATGCCCCCTCTCTCCTCTTTTCACCTCTCCTCGTCTCTCTCATTCTCTTCCTCCTCCCCCCATCTCTTGCTTTCTCTCTCTCTTGCTTCTTGTCTCTCTCTTTTTTGTCTCCCTCTTCCTTTCACTTCTGTCCTGACTATAGGCCTTCCTCTAGTCCTCTGTTCCACCCCCTCCTCTGCTCTTCTCTCCGTATCTTCTCTCCTCTCCTCTCCTCTCCTCTCCTCTTCTTTTCACTCCTTTCCTATCCTTCTCTCTTCTTTCTTGTCCTCTCCTCCCCTCGCCATTTCTCTCCTCCTTTTTTCTCCTCCCCTCTCCTCTCCTCTACTCTCCTCTCCTCTCCTCCCCTGTCCTGTTCTCTCCGCTCTTCTTTCCTCTCCTGTGTGTGTGTGTGTGTGTGTGTGTGTGTGTGTGTGTGGTTGGCACCCATGTGTTTGCCAGTCCCTTGCGCCCTGGCAGTCCTCTGTGTCCCGGCCCCTGTGTGCCCGTCAGGTCGCCCCGCCCCCCCCCCCCCCCCCCCCCCAGCGCAGCACTGCACAGCGCGGTCCAGCGCAGCCCAGCCCAGCCCAGCCTGGCACAAAGGGCTCTTTGTCCGGCCTGAGGTGTCTGCTCTGCGTCGGGGGCCACACAGCAGGTCCCAGGTCAGATGCGCCGCGGCCGAAAAACAAAGGCGGCCGTTGTTGCGAGTGAGTGTTTGTGTTGAGACTACAACCGCATCAGATCGCAGCCCAGCTGATCTGAGGTGTGTGTGTATATGTGTGTATATGTGTGGGTGTGCGTGCCTACGTGTGTGTGTGTGTGTGTGTGTGTGTGTGTGTGTGTGTCAGCCCAGCTGATCTGAGGTCAGGCGTTCGTCTGCCTCTGGCGCTGTCTGCTTTTAGAGTTTCTCTTGAAATGTTCCCTTGAATATGTGCAGTGTGTGAACAGCCCTGCGCTGCACTGTGCTGCGCTGCCAGAGAAACACACTTTGCGGAGTATGTTTCTAACGGGGGAGTGAAGGGGGGTGGTGCAGCTCATAATTAGGCACTGCTGCGATCGAACAGTGCGTTAATTGAGTGTTTTTGAGGCGCCCTGATGACTCCTGTGTGTGTGTGTGTGTGTGTGTGTGTGTTTTGTTTGTGTGAACATGCTGCTGAATGCATGTCTGGTGAAGCTGGAGTTGTTGCGGCAGGAAAGGTGGTAATTACGGCAGGCTGTGACTGTTTACTCTGCGTGTCAGCATTATAACCTTTACCTGGTGAGTGTGCACGCAGACAAATTGGTGTGTGTGTGCGTGTGTGTGTGTGTGTGTGTGTGTGTGTCTCCTGGCTCTCCCAGAGGCCTCTGAGCTCCAGGGGTGGGATGGGGTGATGGGGGTGGAGGTGGAGGTGTGTGTGTGTGTGTGTGTGTGTGTGTGTGTGTGTGTGTGTGTGTGTGGATGTTGGGAGAGGAGGCCATGTGTGCGGGCTGCAAATTAACACAAGCTGCTCTTAATTAATTGATGATTGCAGATGAGGATGGAACAGTCTGTGGCCTGGGTGACAACCTCTCGCTTCCGTGTCGCTCACCCAGCCCCCCCCCACACCCCCACCCCCCCATGCACCTCCCTCCCTCCCTCCCACCCACCTACCTCTCTCTCTCTCTCTCTCTCTCTCTCTCTCTCTCTCTCTCTCTCTCGCTCGCTCCTCCTCCTTCAATGCCCTTCTTCTCAGCACTGTTAGATCTTCTCTCGTGTGATACATTTTAATGCCGTGTCATGAATTAATGCTAAAGAAATAGAGAGAGGAAGAGTGTGAGTGTGAGTGTGTGTGTGCATATGTGTGCGTGCAAGTATGCATGTGTATGTGTTTCTGTATGCGCATATGTGTGTGTGTATGTGTGTGTGTGTGTATGACCATGCATGTGTATTTTTTTGTAAAATAAAACGATACACACACACATGAGCCATGTACCTATTAGAGATGTGCTTTCATGGCCTTTGTGCTGGTGTGAGGACTGTGACAGGCGTAATTACCAGCTGACAAACGACCAGCACCCTCTGTGAGGTCACAGGGCACGAGAGGAGGGGGAGGGGGAGGGGGCATCTCAACCAGGAAACAATGAATGAGAAAGAAATCATAATGGGCGGAGCTAGTGGCTGACCAATGGGAGGGGCAGGAGTAATTGTTGTCCAATTAGAGGCCAGTGATGAGTAATGGGCAGCTGAGGGAGAGCAGGGAGGCGGGCCTGTGGCCTGTGTGCAGTGGTGACTGCAATTTTGACACAAGAGATCATGAGAATTTCTCCATTTCTGACACGAGAGAGTGTTTTGTGTTTGTTCAGCAGAGGGGTTTTTATAACACTGAGTTAAAGCACAAGTCTGTCGAGTATCACAGCACACAGGAGTGTATAGGATTGAACATATAGGATTAGGTTTGTTTTGTATTTCACTATTTGATTTGTGTGTTTTATACGTTTATTCATTCTTCCATGCGTCTTTACAGCCACATCCTGGGTGCAGTGCTTTCTGTGTGTGTGTGTGTGTGTGTGTGTGTGTGTGTGTGTGTGTGTGTGTGTGTGTGTGTGTGTGTGTGTGTGTGTGTGTGTGTGCGTGCGTGCGTGTGTGTGTGTGTGTGTGTGTTTGTCAGCATCTCAAAGTGATATGAAGTGCTATTTCGCCCC
>CM059268.1:6163386-6178386 GCA_030347295.1 Setipinna tenuifilis | reverse complement strand
TGTGTGTGAGTGTGTGTGTGCGAGTGTGTGTGTGTGTGTGTGCACATGTGTGTGTGAGTAAGTGGTTGTCCCAGTGTATGGGTGTGTGCATTCACGTGTATGTGGGTGAAGACCTGGGGTAGTTCGCAGGTTAAAGATATGTACACAGCTGCACATCACCTGGTATGCCTGTGTGTGTGTGTGTGTGTGTGTGTGTGTGGTATGCGGGTATGTGTGTATGTACTTGTTCCTCTGGGCTTGTGTGTGTGTGTGTGTGTGTGTGTGTATGTGTGTGTGTAGTTGTACCTCTGGGCTTGAGTGTGTGTGTGTGTGTGTGTGTGTGTGTGTGTGTGTGTGTGTGTGTGGGCGCACCATGTTTTTAGAGAAGGCTGTGCTGGTGTGTGCAGGCTGTGCAGGCCAGCTGGCTCTCAGCTCTTTACCTCGAGGTGTGAAGCTTTTATTGGAACACTTCCTTCAGCCATGCAGCATCTCTCTCTCTTTCTCTTTCTCTCTCTCTCTGTCTTTCTCTCCCTCTCTCTCTCTCTCTCTCTCACTCTCTTGCTCGCTCTCTCTCTTTCCCTCTTTCTCTCTTTCTCTGTGTCTCTGTCTCTCTCGCTTTCTTTTCTTTTCTCTCTCGCTCTCACTCTCTCTTTCTCTCTCTCTTTCTCTCTCTATCTCTCTCTCTCTCTCTTCTCAGCTCAGGGCTTGCTCTATCCTACTCTTCTCCTGCTAATACATTAGCAGGCCTTTTCTGTCTCTTTTTTTCATCCTCATCCTCCTCTTCATCACTGATCTTTACCATCCTCATCCTCCTCTTCTTTACTGATCCCTCCCATCCTCATATTCATACTGTTCTTCATCACAGATGTCTCCTCTTCCTCATCCTGTCTTCCTGTCCTCAGATGTCTCCTCATCCTCATCCTCATCCTCTCTTCCTGTCCTCTCGTCCTTCTATCTCTCTGTCTGTTGCTCTCCTGGACGTGCCCCTGTTGCTATGGCGACCTGCTGTTTTTTTTTACCTCTCTCCCAACACATTCCACAGGCCTGTGTCCAAGGGCAATGTCAGCCTCATGTTGGGAGCGAGGGAGAGCAGAAGAGAGAGAGAGAGAGAGAGAGGGATACAGGGGCCTGAACAGAAAGGAGGCTTGTGTCCTTGTGTGTGTTTGTGTGTGTGTGTGTGTATGAGTGCGTGTGTGTGAGTGTGTGTGTGTGCACATGTGTGCCTGTGAGTGTGTGTGTGTGTGTGTGTGTGTGTGTGTGTATGTGTGTGTGCGTGTGCGCATGCCTGTGTGTGTGTGTCTGTGTGGTTTGTGTGTGTGGGCTGGTGTGAGACAGAAGAAAGAGGTACAAGAGGATGTGCATTTAAAGATAGAGAGGATAAAATTGTGTGTTTTTCGAAAGGGAAGTGTCTGTGCATCTGTGTGTGTGTGTGTGTGTGTGTGTGTGCGTGTGTGCATCCATACATGTGTGTGTGCATGTGTGTGTAAAAAGTGTGTGTTACCAGGGGGGAGTGTGTGTGTAGGTGTGTGATTAAGAGAGAGAGTGAAGGACTGAGGGGGAGATAGGTTGGTACCCTCTCGGTCATGTGACTCTGCACAGCATGGAAGTCATGTAAACATCATGTATCACCCTGAGCAAGCTCCCTGACACACACACACACTCACACACACACACACACACACACACACACACACACACACACACACACACACATACACAAACACACACACACACACACACACACACACACACACACACACACACACACACTAACAGAGCAGGAATTATAAATATACACCCTGAATATCCTGCAGGCGATCATGTAGTTAGTGTAGTATGTTCCTGTATTCACTGGCCCCATTTATATGAGTAATTACCAGGAACAGAAATAACTGAGGCTTCTCCTCGTACCCTAGTCACTGCTGCCTCACACTCTTACATGTCTGATGACATACGTAGTTGGTGTAAAAAGCTAATTTTCCCAGCATGCCTTGTGCTCCTCTCTGACCTCATCACAGTGCCGCCTTTCATCCCCACACACCTGTTCAGTGGCCAAAGGCTTATCTCACTGAGCACACATGCACATGTATACACAGACACACACATGCAGACACACACACACACACACACACACAAACACATGGAGACCCCCACACACACATACACACACACACAGACACACATACACATGCAGACAAGCACACAGATACAGACACATGCAGACACATAAACACAACTTTCCCGAGTCGAAAAAAAAATGGCAGGGAAACAAATTGAATCAGAGGTTCTGATCAGGCTGCCAGTTGCCATCGGTAAATGTATAGGAATAGGAAGTAGCTGTGTGCAGTTGAAGTGTGTCATTATGCCTCAGCTTCCAGGTTACTCATTTACATCTTTATACGCCCCCCCCCCCCCCAAAACACACACACACACACCCCACCCCACCCTAGCAGGCATGGTCTCATTTGAATATTCCACAGCCCTGCTGTTCTGACATCAGGCAGTGTCATGTTTCAGAAGCAGGGCGGGACTGATGATTGGTGCGTTCGAGAATTCCAAAGTCCTGTCATTGTGACATCATGTGGTGTCATGTTTCAGAAGAGTAGTGGAGCTGATGATTGGTGCGTTGTAATATTTCAAAGCCCAGCCATTATGATATTATAGGGTGTCATGTTTCTGAAGGAGGCCAAGGCTGATTAATTTGTTTGAATAAGCTTGTTTGAAACAACTGGCTGGCTGGGTGGCTGGCTTAAATGCAATGCATTCTGGACTTGAAATAGTGACGTTTTTGGACAATGTCGTCTGACCACCCACGTGGTACAGTGACGTTCAGACGAGACGTCACTATTTCACATCAAGAATGCATTGCTTTAAGCCAGCCACTCAGCCAGCCAATCATTTAAGACAAACCCAATATTCTAAAGCCCTGCCATTATCATATCACACGGTGTCATGTTTCAGAAGAAGGGCGGGGCTGACACGTGTGATTGACGTGTCTGTGTGTGTGTGTAATATTCTAAAGCCCTGCCATTATGACATCACATGGTGTCGTGTTTCAGAAGGAGGGCGGAGCTGACATGTGTGATTGACATGTGTGTGTGTGCCAGGGTGAGGGTGCTCAGTGCCCGGTTGCCAGCTCTTTGGCATCGCTCTCTCTCTCGACCCAGATGGACCGACCGCCATGCCCACCTGGCACCAACTGGACCCACCCCCCCACCAGACCCCTCCCCAGCTGGGCCCTCTAACACACCCGCCGGGGCCAGGACAGACGGGTCCCGCACGCATGCAAATACAGGCGGCGGCGGGCCTAAAAATAGACCTGCAAAATTGGATTAGAACTGCAGGAGAGCATTAGGGGGGAAGGAGCTGTTTTGATTCATTTCCTTTTACTTTATTTATTTATTTTCGCTTTGTTTTGTTTGTTTGTTTGTTTGTTCTGGGGCTTTGCCTGACTTCCTGCTGACTGGCGGGTGGCGAGAGTTGCGACTTGAGGATTGTAAGAAATCCGTGCACCACTGCGCCTGCAGACCGGTCGATTGCCTGGCGGGGCAGACAGACAGACAGACAGACAGACACACACACACACACACACACACACACACACACACACACACACACACACACACAGGTCCAGTAGTGTGTGTCCCAGAGAGCAGGCGAGATGCTGTTGCACACACACACACTCTCCTGGTTCCGGTTCCCAGCACAAGCAGCACAGAGCCTTTACTTTGGGGTTGGATACAACTGATGCAATGGATCCGCCCCAATGTCTCATGAATATTGGTACTTCAGACGTTTTGTTCCCTGCAAATCACTGCAGAATTTCGTTTCACTGTTGAATCAGTCTGTGCGTGTGTTTACCTCTGTCTGTCTTTGTAAGTGTGTGTGTGTGTGTGTGTGTGTGTGTGTGTGTGTGTGTGTGTGTGTGTGTGTGTGTGTGTGTGAAGGATGCCTGCCTGGCTAATGGATGTTGTTGAAAAACAGCAGTGAGGCAGGGCCTCTTAGGAGAGCCACAGACGCTAGGGGAGTCGCAACCTCTCCACTGACATGGCCACCATCCCAAGAGTGTGTGTGTGAGTGTGTGTGTGAGTGTATGTGTGTGTATGTGTGTATTTGCACGCTGTGTGTATCTGCCTTTGCACCAGCTGTCGAGGCTGGAAGGAGTTGTTATGACAACAGGGTGCAAGTGTCCTCCATCCCTCCATCCCTGTTTATTTGTTCTGTATTTTTGGCAGGGGTGAGGTTGGGTTGGGATCGGTGGGGCGGGGTGGGGTGGGGGGCTGGGGTGGAGGGGTAGGTGGCAATTTTGGGGGAATAATAGTGAAGTGGATTTTTGTTCGCTGTCCCCAAACCCCCACCCCCACCTTT
Source organism: Setipinna tenuifilis (assembly GCA_030347295.1). Classification (NCBI taxonomy): domain Eukaryota; kingdom Metazoa; phylum Chordata; class Actinopteri; order Clupeiformes; family Engraulidae; genus Setipinna; species Setipinna tenuifilis. The sequence goes on along the minus strand of CM059268.1, from coordinate 6,174,039 downwards.
TCATGCCCCCCCCCCCCATTTGGGATGCAGACTGGGCTGGGGTGGGGTGTGGTGGGCTGGGGTGGGCTGGGCTGGGGTGGGCTGGGCTGGGCTGGGCTGGGGTGGGGTGGGGTGTTTTTTTGGGAGGTGTGTAGTGGGGGCTGGAGGACTCCCAGGTGTCTTTGCAGCACAGCACAGCACAGCACAGCTCCGCACCGCCAACGCTCTCCCTCCCACTCCCCTTCCCCTTCCCACTCCCGCTCCCACTCCCCTTCCCGCTCTCACAGCATCTGCTGCCTCTGCCTCTGCCTCTGGTGCCTCTGCCTTTGGTGCCTCTGCCTCTACTGCTGCTGCTGCTGCTCTCCAAATCCTCATTAGGTGCGCTGCGAAAAGAGACATGAGTGTCGAAACAAAAGAACAAGCAGCCTCACTTCAGCCACAGAGAGAGAGAGAGAGAGAGAGAAAGAGACAGAGAGAGAGAGAGAGGAATGAGAGAGAGAGAGAGGAATGAGAGAGAGAGAGAGAGAGAGAGAGAGGAATGAGAGAGGCTAAGAGAGAGAGAGAGACAGATGGAGGTAGAAAGAAAGAGAGAGGAAGGGAGAAAGACTGATAGAAACACTAATAACAGTTTTTATTTTGTGGGCTAACAGGAGGAATGAGCGAGTGTTAATTTAGGCAAATGGGAGTGCTAGTTTTTATGGAACCTGCTCGACGACACGGAACAGGTGTATTCCCAAATACAGTTAGCTATTTGCATTTGCATTTGTGTGTGTGTGTGTCTATTTCTGCATACACTGTCACAACAGTGTTCCTGAAAGGTGTGCCGGTCTTTGAAATCTGTTCTGACAGGCAAACGAAGGTCATTTTAAAGGTATGCGTGTGTGTGTGTTTGTGTGCGTGTGTGTGCGTGTGTGCCTGTGTGCATGTGTGCCTGTGTGTGTGTGTGTGTGTGTGTGTGTGTGTGTGTGTGTTTTGTAGAGATCTATCCCCAGAGCCCCACACTGTATCACATACTGCTTTGTGTGTTCTGTCACACCACATAAGGTTAAAGTGCTCTGATTTACTCCCTCTATCTCTCTTTCTATCTCTCACTTTTTTCATCTCTCTCTCTCTCTCTCCCTTTCTCTGTCTGTTTGTGCCTAAGGTCCACTATCATATGTCTTTTCCCCCCTGAGTTTTTTTTTCTCACTCTCCCCCCGATCTGTGGAGTCTGTTACCTGTCCGCCCTGTAACCCCTCCACTGTCTAGCACCTCCGATCACCAGGGGAAGCTTCCAGCATGTTCTCCCGCTTTCCGGGGCCGAGTCCTTACAGTGTCCGCTGTCAGATCTGCTGCTTGCTTCAAAATGGTTGACCCAAAGGTCACATTAATTGGCGGTCAATAAATCAATAGACAGAGAAGCTATTTGGCCGTGTCTAAGCACCCGCTTGGCTGTCCGTCTCGACAGCTGATTGCAGTGACATTATCGATAAGGCAAGACACAGAGTAGCCGGGTACACCAGACCTGGCTGTGCTGTACTGAGGGCCTGGCTGTGCTGTACTGAGAAACGTTTTCTTCTGGAAGGTGTAGACTCTGCTGAAGTTTAAAATGATTGGATCTGCCTTTGCCCAATCGCTAAAGTCTGGTCCTGACATATGCAGTTAGTCTAGCTATAAGCCTGCCGACGCACTACAATTCAAATGTAATGTAGCACAAAAAGTCAACATCATTGCTCACAAACACTCCATCTGTTTGGTTAGGCAAGATTCTGCCTGAGAAAACCATGTCAATTGAACCTCAGCCAGACTCTCTGTACAAAATGAAATGACGTACAAGGGGCTGGTTTAGCTGGCTAGACCCAGACACAGAGTGCCTCAGGTAACATTTACATGTGACCCACAGATGACATGCTATTAGTCGGAGCGCAGCGCACCACCGATCACATATACTATTTTCAGCCAGGAGTTGTGTTCCCAATTACAGGGAGCGTTGTTAATTTTATGACCTATCTCATGGAGCAGAAAGCAGCCATTCAGCTGGCAGCCAAATCACGAGATTGAGGTTGAATTAATTTTCCAAGCATGTCTGACTTTCTTCAGCTAAGGCCATGCTTTTGCAAACGTTTTTAGCTCCCCCTATTCTCGGATAACCCATGGTGTTGTGTCTCAAGAACGGCTGATTACCTTATTCATATGTGGGTTTAAAATCTTGCTGTTAAAATGGTCATAAAATCAATTTTGACAAAAAGATGTCAGTCGTACCCATTTTCTCTTTCTGTGAATGACTGAATACAAAGCAGTAAACTAGAATTGGATGGAGCAGCAGAAAATCTCTTTCCTCTGGTCACAAATTCCTAGTATTCTGTGAAAGACCTTTGGCCGTTTGGCCAAGGCCTCTGGATTTCAGTAGGGGATAAGGGGAAGAGATCCAGCACCAATCCCAGGCGAGTGCACACCAGGCCGGGGGTTCGATCTGGAGCAGACTGGGGCTACCTGCCTACAAACTGGGGCGACCTACTGATGAACCCTGCTCTATTCAATCAGTGGTGGGTAGGGCAGCCTGTGGAAAAATTACCACACACACACACACACACACACACACACACCCCTACAGCAGATTAAAATGTTAACTCAACGCGATTTGCGTCTCTGTTAATTAATATTCTTTCCTGTCAAATCTCAGGGGCTTTAACACAGTGCTGCAATTTGGAGATGTTTTTTTTTTCATTGCACTTCCTAATCACTCGTATTCATTTGCAGCACTTTAGCCAAGAATTAAATCATAAGAGTATCTCTTTTATTAGTAAAACAAGGTCTGTACAGATGTCCGCGCCTACTGTGACTAATTGCAACATCTTGTATTTTACTGTTTTTTTCCCAGCCAGTCTGACCTAACAAGGAACAGATTTTTGAGACGAAAACATTTTAATGGACATTTCACAGTTTAGTAGTCAATATTGTTACAGTTTTCAAGTTTTTAAAGTTTTATCTGAAAAAGCAGGGACAATGCTGGTTTTTATTTGACTAGGGACAGCCATTGACATACGCGGTTATTAACCTTTATATTATATTATATTATATTATTAGAATTGTGCATTTTAAACATTCTGTAATAGAATGTGTTCTACAATAATGTTAGATTCTGGAATTCCACATTATGTTCTATGGACCTCAACATTCTTTAGAACTTCATCGACCCAGCTAGGCATGGGCCATGTCTGCTTTACTGGCTTTTGGCAATGTGTACAGTAAAAAAAGAACTTCTAACAGTTCTGTGCATCTATTGTACTGTATACAGTAAATGGTTCTATGCAAATCATTTCCAGGAACAGTTTTGCAAAGTTTTACTGTGGCACCAGCTGTAGGCTAATTAGTGCAAGTCTGGCAAGGTGGGGGCGGGGCGTCACGATGGTGGTTTCCCATGGTGATGTCATTCACCAATCACAATGGACGATAGCACTGTCCATTAACCCAACCCTACTCCCAGCATTCCTTTCCCACTGGTGTGATGATTCATCCTAAATAGTTAAATTTAGTAGGACATTGAGGATGTCGTCATCCTAGGCGATAGAGACTGACAGGGCTTGTGAGTCAAAGCCAGGCAGAGTGTTTATTATACCAAGAGCAGGACCACTGGAAGCATCTGTCATGCCGTCTCACTATGGCCATTATCAGCCTTAATTTACACTCATTTCCTGCGCGGTACATTTAACAGAGGGGTCATTTGTAGGTCATGCAAGAAGCTTATTTCTGCTAATCATTAAAAAAAAGAAATCATATGGTGGATATCTGAACGCATGAAGAAGTTTTATTAGTGTGAAACACCTTGTTTTATTAACCTCAGAAAACTATTTTAAGATAAAAACATTGTTAGCATTTATAGCTGGCAAATCTATCTGTCTCATTATCTCTTCTCATTCACCGGTCAAACTAAGTGAACAATTAGTAATTAGTAATTTTCGTAATTGAGAAACAAGTGCACAAGGTTTAAAAACTTGTTAACTTGTTTGGCGAGAACAACTTGACAAGCTCCACAAACTGATGTGCACAGACTGTCCAACACTCTCAGTGAGTGTGAAACTGTCAGATGAGCGATCATTACACACAAGCTTTATTTCTGTCTTCTCCTATTTCGCTTTCTCTTTTTCTCTCTTTTTCCTCTCCACCTGACTCTGCTCTTCTCTCTCTCTCTCAAATTCAAATTCAAATTTCAATGTGCTTTATTGGCATGACATAGTAAATATATAATGTTGCCAAAGCATTAAAAAGAAATAAAAGGTGGCACTTCATTAATAATTTAATGAAAATATAATAATGTGGTAATATTTATTAGTAAATAAATAAATACTCTCATATGCGACACACGTGTCTCAGCTTGTGTGAGTTCCCCCTGTGTCATAGTACCCAGCAGACCAAATGAGGACCAGTGGGTGGAGCTTGACAAACTGCTTAATACTGATTGGTTGTTGAGGCCAACGGTCCAACCCCCTGTGCCCCACCTCATTGGCTAGCTTTGTGGTGTGCTCGCACTTAGAGGTGGTGGAGCCAGCAGGGATTCCTCTGCTCTCGCCTTCCTTTGGCACCCACAGGCTCAGGGAGAGCACAGTCCTGCTTTGCAGCCCGTGTCCCTTGGCCCAATCTGGCCTGGCTCCGGTTCTCCTCTGGGCCGGTTCCATGGCCAGAGTCAGATGCTGTCTGCCTGTCTGTCTGTCTGTCTGTCTGTCTGTCTGTCTGCCTGTCTGTCTGTCTGTCTGTCTGTCTGTCTGTCTGTCTGTCTGTCTGCGATGGTGTGAGGTGTGAAGGGGGCCGTTGGAGGCCGAGAGTAGAGGGATCATAGAGACGGGCAGCACCCTTGTCCAGATGGTCTCTCACAGTCTGCTGGCAAACTATTCACTCCTCACACACACAAATATAGACACAGACACACACACACACATGCACACACACACACACACACACACACACACACACACACACGCGTGTACACACACATTCAAACTAGTCATTAGAGCATAAACATAACATCTGCCTGTGTGTGTCTGTGTGTGTGTGTGTGTGTGTGTGTGTGTGTGTGTGCGTGTGTGTGTGGGGGGTGCATATGTGCAATAGAGCTGAATATCCTCAGAGAAAAAGAGATAGATGAGAGAAATAAAGAGACGGAGAACGAGAGAGAGATTGAGATGTATGTGTGTGTATGAGAGAGAGAAAGAGAGAAGAAAGAAAAATCAGAGAGAGAGAGAGAAAGAGAAAGAGAAAGAGAGAGACAGACAGAGGCAGGACAGGGCAAAAAAAAGAGGGAGGGAGAGAAAACTAAGTGTTTTCTTGGAATCACTGACAAGTGCCTCCCCCCCCCCCCCCCCCCCCCCCCCCTCCACCCTTACTGAGACTTCCCATCGCCAGGCAACCGTCTCTGCAAGCTCACGCGGAGGCCCAGCATCCAATCAGACGGCAGCTTATAATTCATCCCAAGTCTCCAGGGTTAATGCCCATCCTTTGTGCTGGTAATGAAGCAGGTTGCGGTCCAGCAAAGGTTACACTTACTTCATTACGCAGAGATTGGAGAGTGGTGATCAGGGACGTGACCGAAAAAGAATGAAGTCTTTCTGAGAACACCTTTCATTTTCTCTCCCCCCCCCCCCCCCCCCCCCAGGGTCTGCTGATGGGCTGCGATTGAGCTGCATCTGTAGATTGTCACTCCACCCCCCCCCACCTCCCCGCCCCGCTATGATTGTTGTCACCTCTCCTGTGTACAGGATTCTACTACTGCTGGCTGCATACATACACTGTTTTTTATTTACCGTGGGACACAAGATTCACATGACGAGATGATGAGATAGGAGGCGTCACATCTGCTACAGGCCCTGAGAAAATCCAGTTTGACATGTTTCATTTGCCAACCATGTAACCTGGTCACTGTGTGTTGCTCCGAGATATTACGTCAGGCGTCCTGAGGGACATTTCGTCACTTCCAGCCTCAGCGCTTGGGGAACAACTCAGAAACTGAGCACCAACGAAAAAAGGGGAACACGCTACTAATCCTGTGAAGAGTCGTTACGTCACAAAAGCAGAACCACAACATACGGAAGCAAAAGCAGAAGTACAGCCATGCAGTGCTTCAGACAGACGCCAACCACGCAGCCACGTAGCCAGTTTGAGTCTTTATTTCCCTGGCTGTGCGTGGCAGTGGCAGTGGCAGCGGTAGCGGCAGTGGCGGCAGCTGCATTTGCATGCTGTGAGTCTTGATAAAGACACGCGGAGAACAATGGAGACGTCTGTGTCTGTGTCAGTGACCTGACACGCCGAGGTATTCTCGGGCTGTTGTTTGCGCTAAATATGGAGTCCCCGAAAGCTGCCTGTAATCAAACTCAACATGCTGCTCTGGGGCTGTGTGCTGTTGCTGTTGCGCTGGAATGTAGAGACATCGGGAAGGTGACTAGCTGTAACCTGGTAACAGGTGGATGAGCTTCGGTACAGCATCAGTGCTGTCCACCTCCACCCTCCATTTCACTTCCTCTCATTATCATTCTCTCTCTCTTTCTTTCTCTCTCTTTCTCTCTCTATCTCTTCTTCTAACATCCCTAGCCAGCTTGGTCTCTGTAGCGCTGTGGACTCCTTGAACCGAGACATGTGCCTGTGGAGCTGAAAATTAGCACCGACAGAAGGATTAAAATGGGACACATAGAGAAGAGTTTAAAAAAAAAAAACGTCCCTGGCATGCTAAAATCTTTAGACACCAGGAGGAGGCCTCTGGGCCACACACACGCGCACACACACACACACACACACACACACACACACACACACATAGTGTTCCCAGGCAGGTGAGTCAGGCAGACCATCTTGTGCAGGTCATTTCCTTGCGAGAGCCCTGTCACCTGTCACCTGTCACCTGTGTTTGCGGCGCCTCCACTCCCAGCAGGAACGCAGCTTTAGGGGTGCAGAGCCACCTTATGCCAGGGAGGGGAGGGGGTAGGGGAGGGGAGGGGGGGAGAAAGAACCAAAGAGAGAGGAAGACAGGAAGAGAGAGAGGAAGAGAGAGAAAGAGAAAGGAAGCGAGAGGGGGTGAGAGAGAGAGAGAAGAAGAGAGGCCTACAGCATTTAAGGGTGCAGGGCTACCGTATGCCAGTGGGGGGAGGGGGTAGGGAAGAGGAGGGGAGGGGAGGAGAGAGCCAAAGAGAGAGAGAGAGGAAGAGAGAGGAAGAAAGAGTAAGAGAGAGGAAGAGAGAGAGGAAGTGGGAGAGAAAGAGAGAAAGGAAGATAGAGAGGAAGAGAGGGCAAAAGAGAGAGCGAGAGAGAGAGAAAGAGAGAGAGAAGAAGAAGAAAAGAGGCCTAGAGCACGGATGAGTAAGTCTGCAGTGCGCTGCATGTGGTGTGGTGCATCTGCCACATGGCCGTCGTCGTGTTTGTGAGAGTCCCCCCTCAGGCCGTGATTAAGACGGTAAGAGGAACCATCTCCACACGCACGCATGAGATGCTCCACTCTCCCTGTGTGTTAGAGTGGGACAAGCAGGGGGTGGGGGTGGGGGGTGGCGGAGGGGTTTGGTAATGGATGCAGATGTTAAAACGAGAGTCTTGAGGCAGTGTATGTTCATTTGAAAAAAGAGCCTTTATTTAACACTGGCTACATGCCTACGCATCTCAACTATCGCAAATTTTCATCACGGGGGTGACTCAGTTCTCTTTGTATTTGTTTGTTTATCTCTATTGATCGTCTAGTGGTCTCCATAATCAGCACCCTGTGTTTGTTTGGAAATCCAGAATGTGAAAGCTTTATCGAATCGTAAGCGTTCCCCCCGTTTTTCTTTAGCTGCGCAGCTGCGCTAGGTGTTAGCCGTAACCATGGCGATTAAGGCCTCCTGGAGAGAGAGTGACTCGGCCCGGTCCGGTCTGGTTTGGGTCCTCATTCGGCCCCGATCGAGCGCTGGTGTGTGGCCAAGTGGGCCAGGTCCCCTCCTGCTCTCAGCCACTCTACTTCGGTAAACGGAACACACACACAAAGGTGAAAGCGGACATACACACACACGCACACACACACACACTCACACAGACGCACACACACATAACAGTGTTTTCAGGAACAGTAAGTAGTATGCTTACTGACCTGCCATCCACCCCTAAACAACAGATTGCACACACACAAACACAGACACACTCACACACACACACACACACACACACACACACACACACACACACACACCACTCATCTCGGAGTGAAATACGCTGGATATGGTCGTTATGACAGCGGGGCATTCTTGCCTCCCTTTTTTAGGCTCCGACCTGATTGTGAAATCCCTGTGCAGCCACGCTGCTCCAGAGCCTGCCCCAGGCCCCACGCTTGATTTCAATAGGCCCTGACGTGTTTTTTAGGAGTTTTTTCTCTCTCTCTTTCTCTCTCTCTCCTTTTTTTTCTCTCTCTCTTTCTCTCTCTCCCTTTGTGGCTCCCTGAGCCTAGAACGAACCCTCCGCATCATATGATCTGGACATGGAGGAGGGAAAAAAAAGAGAGAGGGAAGAGGGAGAAAAACACAGCCCTTGTGCGGGATGGACGGACGGCGGGGCTAAGAAAAGAAACCCACCGTGCCTTTGAGCCAGCCCGCCATGTTTATCAAGACCAGCCTGACGCCAGCAAGATTAACCAGAGTTCAGCAGGGAGGGAGAGAGCAGAGTGGAGAGAGAGAAAGGGAGGGAGAGAGAGAGCGGAGTGGAGAGGACAGGGAGAGAGAAAGACAAAGAGAAGGAGAGAGAGAGAGAGAAAGAGCTGAGTGTCAGATGATAAGAAAGAGAGAGAGAAAAAAGAGAGAAAAAGAAGGAGAGAGAGAGAGAGCGAGAGAGAGAGAGCAGAAAGTCAGATGGAGAGGAAAAAGAAGAAAAAAAGAGAGACCACAGAGAAAATGTAAAAGGTTTTAAAAAAAAAAACAGTTTAGGGGGCAGAGTCAAACAGGGAACAGGAGGAGGAGAGAGGGATAGGGATGGAGAGAGAGAGAGAGAGCGAGACAGAGAGACAGAGGGGAGGGCACAGCTGTGGGTGTACTGCTGTGTTTGTGGTGATGTCTGGGGGTGTGGCCCCTGTACTGTGAGAACGACTCTGAGGTCGATGGGACGCAAACGTACGGCAGGGATTAAGACTCGCATAGAATGGGAAATATGAATACTTTTCTTTCTCACGCAAAACCCCCCCAGCATTGCAGCATTGCTGCCAAGAAACAAAGCAAAGCCACTGTCTGAAACCCCAAGACATCTCAGCACCCTTACCATGCCCATGCTGTAAGATAATACAGTATATGTTCAGACATCACATACTGTACATCTGTCAAAAGATATATGAGATATATATAAGATACATGTATATGTTATGATACACATATTACTGTATGGTAGGGTATGGTTGTGTTCAAGAGAACATTCTGTCAGTCAAACAGACTTTGAGGACCCCCTCAAAAATGAGGTGTTGCATCTCAAAGGGTTATCCTCCAATAAAGAATAAATGTAAATGTAGTACTTTACTATGTGTATTAGTGCCAGGTTGACCAGTGTGTGTGTGTGTGTGTGTGTGTGTGTGTGTGTGTGTGTGTGTGTGTGTATGCACACAAGCACACCAGAGAGCCTCACACACATTGAGTTTCCCTCCTGTATTAGTTGACAGACGTGCTCTGATGAGTCACCCTAACGTTATCCGCTCCAGATGCAGTGGAGGACTTTGGTGTCCCAGCATGCCTCACTCCCTCGCACGACTCACCTGTGGCCTGTGGAGCTGGACGTGTTTGTGTTGTGTAGTGTTGTGTTGTAGTGTGTAGTGTTGTAGTGTGTAGTGTAGTGTAGTGTGTGTGTGTGTGTGTGTGTGTGTGTGTGTGTGTGTGTGTGTGTGTGTGCAGTGCAGTGTGTGTGTGTGTGCCAGTGCAGTGTGTGTGTCCGTAGGTGGGCTCCAGCAGATGGTGTGTAGTGTCGGCGCTCTGCTGTGCGTCAGCGGCCGTGTTTATTCCGCCCAGTGAGCCGCGTCGCGCACACACACACACACACACACACACACACACATCCCGAGGACGAGCAGGTCGCCACACTTCTCCTTTTAAGGGCGGGCACCCACCGTGACACACACACTACTCTCACCCCCTCACTAAATCATCTCAGTCCTCCTCCTACACACACACACACACACACACACACACACACACACACACACACACACATACACACTGCAGTAGACACATACAGGTGCTCTCATACACTAATAGAAGGACAGTACACACAAATACACACACAGAGAAAGACGTACACATGCATATGCATATATAAACACACAGTGTGTGAGTTCCTCAACTGCTAGGCAGTTCTGTTGCGGCTGTAGAGTGTACCTGTGCCTAAGGAGGGGGAGGCAGGCTCGGTGTGAGTTAATCTCCTGCAGGAATGAGCTCTGGCACCTCGTAGGTGTTTCTAATCAAGACACCGAGCCAGCAGCGCATCACCGAGCAGAACAATAGCACAAGAAACGACTCCTGCGCTGGCGTCTGTCAGATGAACCTCGCACAGAAACGATAATGAACAGCTCACCGTGTGGAGAGCCGGAAAAAAGGCGGAGAGGAGCAGAGAGGAGAGGAGAGGAGAGGGAACGAGTGAGAGAGAGAGAGAAAAGGGAGGGGAACGGAGAGGACAGCAGAGGAGAGAAAAGTAGGGAAGAGGATAGGTGTCGAGACA
>CM059268.1:6150886-6153386 GCA_030347295.1 Setipinna tenuifilis | reverse complement strand
ACCCACCCTGTGCCCCCCCCACCCTGTGCCCCCCCCCACTCTGAGCCCCCCCACCCTGCCTGTCAGCGCTAATTGAAGGTTAAGAGATAACAGCAGCATGAGGCTGAGGCTGTGAAGGAACACAAGAACACACAACATCACTCTCTCTTTCTCTTTTTGATTTTGTCTCTCCTCACTGTCTGTGTGTTTGTCAGTCTGTCTTACTCATTTCCCCATTTTAAAGTGCTGTCTCCGCTGTCAGCCAGTCTCCTGTCACTCCTCACCGTCAGATCAGCGGAGGACACTGACTGAGTTTGTCACCATTACATCATCCTCAGAAGCCGATAGAGAAGAGAGAGGGAGACCCCATAATAACGCCATCATGAACAGTCCGCTTGTCATCATGAAGTCCATCAACAGCATAGCAGAAGCACTAGAAATAAACCCATGACAGAGACAGTGCTGACAATGGCCCGAGCTGGAGCAGTTTTCATTCTGAAGCAACAGAAAGGCAACAGCGGTAACAATGCTAATCAATAGTGTTTACCTAGCCCACATTGGCGATTGCTAGCAATGGTGGTGTCTGTAGCATTGAGGCTGACGCAAGACAGGCAATTAGAGGCAGGAATGCACAGATGACAGATGAGGCACAGTGGACATGCTACTGATGTGTGGATGTGTGTGTGTGTGTGTGTGTGTGTGTGTGTGTGTGTGTGTGTGTGTGTGTGTGTGTGCGTGACATGCTACTGATGTATATGTGTGTGTGTGTGTGTGTGTGTGTGTGTGTGTGTGTGTGTGTGTGTGTGTGTGTGTATGTTCATGTGTGTGTGACATGCTACTGATGCGGATGATATTGTTAAGGCATCACTCACCACCACTTCCTCTTGACCTGGTGAGGGTTTTTCGTGTGTGTGCTTGCTGACGTGTGTGCATGCACACACATGTGTGTTCCTGTTTGTGTGTGTATGTGTGTTTGTGTGTGTGTGTGTGTGTGTGTGGTGTTGTTAAAAACGCCACTCAGCCCCCCCCTTGTTCTCCCGCTGGTGAGGGGTTTCCATGGCGCCTGTCACACTCTAAGGCGTTCGCACATCCTCTCCTCTCTCAGTGTGCAGCCAGCGCAGATTACGGCTGTGGAGAATACCATACTAATGCAGCCCACTCTTGAAACATGAAGGAAATGGGAAAAGAGAGAGAGAGAAACAGAAAGAGAGAGAGAGATAGAGTGTGCAAAAGAGACAGATAAAGAGAGTGTGTGAGAGAGAGAGAGAGTGTGTGCAAGAGATAAAGAGAGAGAGAGAGAGCGTGTGCGAGAGAGAGAGAGAATGACAAAGAGAGAGAGGGAGAGAGAGAGGTTGAAATGGGAAACCAAGTGAAAGGGAGAGGAGAGGAAGGAGAAGAGAAAGCCTGAGAGTGAAAAGGAGAGCAGAGGAAGGGAAAGAGAGATAGAGAGAGTGAAAGGAAGAGGAGAGGAGGTGAAAGAGAGAGAGTGATAGAGAAGAGGAGAGGAGGTGAAAGAGAGAGAGTGATAGAGAAAGGGAGAGTAGAGGGAGTGTGCGGCTGGTGTGATTTCTCTGGGAGGTGGCTGGCTGGCTGGTGATGACGTTTCGTTTCAACACATTTTCATTCAGCCGCCAGAATCCAATCTGGCCGTGTTTGGTGTGCTTTGCAGGCGCGGAGCAATTCAGCAACTGAATTCTGATCTCAGGTCAGTCAGTGGTGTTTAAGGAGGAGTAAATAACAGCACTCCCTGCAGCAGCAACACCAGCAGCAGCAGCAGGAGGAATCGTGGTGGAGGGGGAGCAGGAGCAGGGGTAGGGGCGGGTGGGGTAGGGTGGAGGGGGGGTAGGCGGGTGTCTTTTTTGGTTTCGGCTGAGAGAGGCCAGATGGAGTCCCTCAGATGTCATATCTCATCCTGCTAAAGCAGAGGAGGCGATCCGTCACACGCACGAAGGGACAGCTCTCCGCCTCTCCACCTCTCCGCCCGTGCTTCGGTTGACGACACCACATGAAACTGCCGTCGCCCCTTAAGAGAGTGCACTTGGCTTACGGACAACAGAGACAGGCTGGTGTATTTACGTGGATGGAGGAGGGGTGGTGTGTTAGAGTCTGTCAGAGTCTCTTTAAGAGATATAGAGGAGAGAGAGACAGAGAGAGAGAGAAGGATAGAGGGGATGAGAGAAAGAAAGAGAGACAGAGAAAGATAGAGTGGAGAGAGGCGAAGAAAGAGAGACAGAGATAACAATAGAGGGAAGAGAGGGAGAGGGAGGGAGCGAAAGAGAAAGAGAGTAGAAGCCACATTGCCTTGCCTCTCTCCCTCCAACACAGTCGTATAGCCACCCACCCATTCCCTCTGTGTCAATACTCTCCCACACGCCCACACACTCACACAGGCAATCACACACACACACACACACACACACACACACACACACACACACACACACACACACACACACACACACTACAACAAGGATGACACGCACACAGACACACACACACACACACACACACAGACACACAC
>CM059268.1:6140886-6145886 GCA_030347295.1 Setipinna tenuifilis | reverse complement strand
CACACACTCATGCCGTGCAGTCTTCAAGTGACCTGCACACAGCCTGCAGGCCTCCATTGACCTGTTTACAATCTTCTTTTCTGAACATCATCCCCCCCTTACCGCCCCTTACCGCAACACACACACACACACACACACACACACACACACACACACACACACACTCACTCACACACTCACTCTTATTTCCACCAGACCACAGCCCCCAACACCCCCACCGCATCCCATCCCACCCCCTCACACACACACACACACACACACACCCACCGCACCCCATCCCACCCCCTCACACACACATGCTTGCTGTTAGGCAGAACCGCCAGTGTGCTGACTTATTTAAGACCACCTCTGAATTATGGAGGAGCCCACTTACAATGTTAGCAAAAGAAACATCCCGTCACACACACACACCACCACCAAGTCATCCCATCACACACACACACACACACACACACACACTCACACAGACACACAGTCAAGATGGCTTCCTCTACTTTTAAAAATGTGTGGATGTGGCAGGACGATGGCTACAGAAACACTAAGGGATTCAAATGAAAAGTGTAGAGAATTACACACACACACCAGAAGCAGCATCTCGGCCATCTTGTTTGGGCAATCAATAGATGTTTTCAAATCTCTCAAAAAAGCTTGTGTGTGGTTCTATGTGTGTCTGTGTGCGTTTGCAGGGTACTGGCGGTCTGAAGTATGCCTTTATGTGTGTGCATGTGTGTGCGTGTGTGCATGTGTGTATCTGTGTGTATGCGCGCGTGTGTATGTGTGTGTATGTGTGCGTATGTGTGTGTGTGTGTGTGTGTGTGTGTGTGTGTGTGATAGATAAATAGAGGCCAGAGCACATGAATAGCAGCAGCAGAAAGGATGATTGACAGGAGGTGAGAGTGCAGCGTGGCCAAGAAGCCGCTTTGTGGCATGGGTACAGTAGGCACATGGCTAGTGCTGTGTGTGTGTGTGTGTGTGTGTATGCAAGTGTGTGTGTGTGTGTGTGTGTGTGTGTGTATGCGAGTGTGTGTATGCAACTGTGTGTGTGTGCGTGTGTGTGTGTGTGTGTGTGTGTGTGTGTGTGTGTGTGTGTGTGTGTGTGTTTGGGAGGGGGGACTCTGGCCTCGTGGGCACATGGGTATGGGTGCACTCATGCACACATTGATGGGCTTTTCTGCATGCATGACGCCTTAGTGTGAGTGAGTGCGTGTGTGTGTGTCTGTGTGTGTCTGTGTGTGTGTGGGAGAGAGCATGTGTGGGGCTCTGGAAACGCTTTCACAGTGATCTGTGCATGTGTGTGTGTGTGTGTGTGTGTGTGTGTGTGTGTGTGTGTGTGTGTGTGTGTGTGTGTGTCCGTCTCTGATAACAAGCCTGTGTGAATATTTGTAGAGCACATTTGCCCTGGCATGTGCAGAAGTGTGTGAAAGAGCACAAGTGTTTGACGTGGTTTGTTCAGACGCATGTGCTTCTCTCTCTTCTGAGTGTGTTTCCTGTATGAACGCACGCTTACAGTACATTCTCTTCATAGGAGTGTGTGTGTGTGTGTGTGTGTGTGTGTGTGTGTGTGTGTACATGCATGTGCCAGTGGATGTGGGTTAATGTACTCTTCACTTCACATCTTCTAGCATTGCCAGTAACATCAGTCCTATTTGTGTGTGTGTGTGTGTGTGCGCGCGTGCGCGTATGCTTGTGTGCATGTGTGTGTGCGCGTGTATGCTTGTGTGCGTGTGTGTGTGTGTGTGTGTGTAGAGAGCCATCTGAAAGCAGAGTGCTGCCCCTTGAATAGAGCTGCTCTGAATGCCAGTAATGGGCTGAAGAAGACCGCAGGGAGGAGAGGGGGGGGGGCAGAGAGAGAGAAAGAGAGGGAGGGAAGGGAAAGAGGGAGAGAAAGAAAGAAAGAGGGAGAGTGAGGAGCTTGGAAGATGGAGGAAGGAAAGCGTAAAGTGTGTGTGTTTGTGTTTTTGTGTGTGTGTGTGTGCGTGCGTGCATGCATGCGTGTGTGCGTGCATGCATGCGTGTGTGTGTGTGTGTGTGTGCATGCATCATGCATCTGTGTGTGTGTGTGCGTGTGAGTGTGTGTGTGTGTGTGTGTGTATGTGTGTGCGTGCATGCATCATGCATCTGTGTGTGTGTGTGTGTGTGTGTTTGTGTGCGTGTGTGTGTGTGTGTGGAGGAGAGATGTGGTTTAAAGTGGCCCAGTCAGACAGGCAGGCAGGCAGCTGGTGCAGTGCTGCTGCTTTCGAGCCGTTTACTGCAGAGAGGGGAGCCGCCAGGGCTCTTTTCCAACAATCTTGTGCATGGACACACACACACACACACACACACATGCACACATGCACACGCGGATACAAACACACACACACACACACACACACACACACACATGCACACACGGATACACACACACACACACACACATATGCACACATGCACACGCGGACACACACACACACACACACGCACACACACACACAAGGTCACAAGGTACACAGTGGAATACACATGCAGAGACTGATATAAACACATTAATACACACATATAAACACACTGTTACAAAATGTTTTTCTCTCTCGTGCACTCTCTGTAAAAGATTACAGACACACAAACATTCCCCACAAGACATGGGGTCTCATAGAGTCTCACACACTCTCACACACACTCTTTGTATTAAATTTTACACACACAAAACCTCATTACAAAGCATATAGCATAGCCAACACACTTACACACCTACACACTTACACTCACAGACACACATAGACAAACACAGTGTTTCTCTCACCCGCATTCTCTATCTCTCTCTACCTCTCATTTCTATCTCTATTGCCTTTCTCTCTCTCTCTCTCTCTCTCTCTCGCTCTCTCTCTCTCTATTGCTTTCTCTCTCTCTCTCTGCCCCCCTCCTCGCTCCCTCCTAAAAGACACACACTACCCAGAGACGTACAGTCTCTGCTTCTGCCCCCGCCACCCTTTCTCTTTTTCTTTTTTCTTTTCATGCCACATTCACACTGTGACACACATTTTCTGGAAGCCTTACACACACAAACACACACACACACACACACACACACACGAGCACATTACAATACGCCCACACAGCACAAACACAGCCAAAACACACACAAAACAAAAAGATTGGGCACACAAAGGAATGGGAGCCACTACTACAGAAGAGCCCTGCCTTCCTTCTTTTCACACTCGACTCGCCACTTTCTTCACCACCCTGCCCGTGTGCTCGTGTGTTTCCACTCCGTAAGCACGACTCTGCTTTTTTACATGAGGCTGTGTGATCACTACCCGTCCACATGGCTTTGATGTTTGATGTTTGTTTGTGGGGCAGGAGCTGAGGGCGTCGATGCGCAGAAAAGCATCGGAAAAATCAATCTATCTGGCCTCAATCCTCAGTGACGTCACAGTATCATAAGATCCTTCATCTTGACAGCAAAACAAAGGCGTGGGGTGTGTGTGTATGGGGGGGGGGGGTCAAGAAAGAAGGCGGGGGCGGGGGGGGGGGGGGGGGGGGGTGGAGAGGGGGGGTTGAGATCAATACCAATCACTGGCACAGGAAGAAGGCTAAGCCTAAATGGCTTAATCCAGCCGCCGTGCCCCTGTTACTCTGCAGATTACGGAGCTCAGTGTCCTTCAGTCCTCTTGTTATCACCACGGCCAGAGTTTAAATTGGGCCGCAGCCTTCCGGACCCTTCCGGAGCACAGACCATCTCAGCCCAGCTCACCACCGCCCACCCCCGCCTCCTCACCTTGGCAATACAGCCAGCCGGAGTACAGCCCCAGCTGAGCTGTCCCCCTGCTACAGTATTTATAGTAGTACAATAGAGGGAGATATTGACCACTGGGAGTAAAGAAGGGCTCCCCCACCTTACAAACACCAGTTTAACCACTGGTCAGCAGCACCACTGGACAACACACCCACACCCAGGGAATTATCACACATGGGATTTTGCCATCACAGTAGATGTATAGTCCAGTCAGATTGATATACTGTATATAGCACATGTAAACTCAAACAAATTGCTTCAGAAGACACAATGAACACTTCAAGACTTTAAGTCCTTTAAGTCATTGTCATTGAACAGTTGCCTGTACAACAAAATTAGATAAAATAGACAACAGACAAAAATTAGACAATAGATATACTATAGACATCACCAGTAGATTAATAGACAAAAGATGTGCACATGAAAGTAAATTAACACACACAGGATATGGACATCATAGTAAGTAATACACTCTAGATGTGCATATCATAGGGTATGAAGACACACTAGACACATTACATTACACTACACTTAGCAGACACCTTTACCCAAAGTGACTTACACTAGAGGGAACCACATTAAGCTATGCAGTTATGCAAAAGAGAACAGAATTAGCAAGAGTGTAACAGACTAAGTGCAGACACAGGACAGGAAATAGCTCATATGTGGAGGTTAGGAGATAGTAAATAAATGTAGATGGATACACGCTACATGTCATACATGTCATACACAATACATGTCGACATCACAGTAGACAAATACACAGATACAAGTTGTGGATATAATAGTATTCTATAAAATAGTATTGTAATACACACTAGATAAGGACACCACATGAAATGAATGCACACACAATGTGGATATCACAGGAGATGAAGACAAATGAGATGTAATACACACAGTCTTTAGACATCACATGAGAAATAGAACACGCAATCTGAAGACATCACATGAGAAATAATTGTACACGCAGTCTGTAGACGTCACCATAGGTGGATGCCCATGAACTGAATCACGTACAGTACATCTAGATACTGTAAACAGGCATGGCGTGTATGGGATGGGATATGATGGGTGGTTGGTGCTGGGAAGTCCCGCTGTGCCCCTCCTTCACAGCAGGTCTTTGGGTGTGTGGGTGGAGGTGGGGGTGGTGGGTGGGGGTTGCTACAGAGCGCCGGGTGGTGGTTGGTTGGTTCTGATGTAGTCCAGACTAAAGGGAGGGGTTTGG
>CM059268.1:6133386-6135886 GCA_030347295.1 Setipinna tenuifilis | reverse complement strand
ACATGCACACACACACGCACACACACACACACACACACACACACACACACACACACACACACACACAAACCCTGGATGTTTGTCTTGTGTTGTGTCCAAACAGTGCTTCATGATCCATCCACTCATGAGTCCACCTGCAGAGTATGTGTGTGTGCGTGCGTGTGTGTTTGTGTGTGTATGTGTATGTGTTTTTTTTGGGGTGGGGGGTGTGTAACCCACCTCGCCCTCTTTGGCCTGGGCTGGGGTTAGTGGGCTAGTGGGTGTTGGGGAGTGGGGGGGGGCTGTCCTATGGCTGGGCACAGTTGTGGTGAGTGGTAAGCCTGAGTTTAAGAGCGTGGGACAGCTCAGACTGAAAGTTGGGATACGCATTAAAGTATCTGTCTGTCTCTTTGGTTGTCTGTCCATCCATCCCTTCATCCATCCATCCATCCATACGTCCATCCATCCATCCATCCATCCATCCATACGTCCGTTCATATATGACCAGAGAGAGTGGGCCAGGCCTAGCCTGTCAATGTACAGGAGCAAGAGAAAGAGAGGGAGAGAAAAAAAAGAGAGAAAGAAAGAGGGAGAGGAAAAAAAGGCTTGCAGGGGAGAAGCTATGCTGAGTATCTTAATCCATCTTCTTTATGTCAGAGTGAAGGCTTAGGGCCAGTCACATGGTGCAGAGGGAGGGGGGAGGGGACGGGGGGAGGGGCAGAGAGAGGGAGGGAGGGAGAGAGAGAGAGAGAGAGAGAGAGAGAGAGCGGAGAGCTGTGACCATAGAAAAAAGCGTAGGAAAAAAGGAAGAATCTGCGTCCATCCATCATGCCATAGACCAGATGATTAGACAACCGTATGGAAATCCATAAGAATAGTCTGGGTTTTATGCTGACGTGCTGGGGTGGGGGTGGGGTGGCGGGAATGAGTGTGTGTTCCAGGTATGTGTGTTGATACTGAGTGTGTGTTCCAGGTATGTGTGTGTGGATACTGGCCCTCTAAAGCCCAGTGACGGGATGCCCCTCCTCTTTATCCACTTCCTGTCTGTCCGTTTAAGCAATTAATGGCTGTCAGGTTTGGAGCTGTGTGTGTGTGTGTGTGTGTGTGTGTGTGTGTGTGTGTGTGTGTGTGTGTGTGTGTGTGTGTGTGTGTGTGTTTGGTCAGGTCTGTTTGTGATTGGGGGTGGGGGAGTGGTGGTCAGGGTTCCCAGAGACAGTGCTCTGGCCAGACACAGGACAGCCTGACCCACTTATGATCTTGTAAATCTCCCTGAATGACTCCGGGAACACGCCTACATGGATGGTAAACACACACACACACACACACACACACACATACACAAACACACACACACACACACACACACACACACACACACACACAAACACACACACATTGTACACTCATTTTTATTTCAGGCCTCAATTATTGTTGTCTTCTGTAATGGCTGATCTCTGCCATGAGGACTTTTTCCTCTTGGGCTCATATGTTGTCCAGTTTCTTTTTTTTTTAAGGTGTCTCCATAGCTGACAGGTTACAGGTTACATTCTGTAACATTGTATTTAGGGTGCAAACTCCGCTCTGTTTTGTTTTTTACCTGTGACTTGTGTCCGGTGTTTGACAGGACTGTTGGTGTTTGACAAAGATGTTTCATTTTAAAGCCCTCTGGACCCTTTACTCATCCACGCTGACATGTGTGCAGCCCAACCAGCTGCTTCTTGACATGCCCCCGCCCCCCCTGCCCCCCCCCCCCCCCCCCCCCCCCCCCCTCGCTCCCTCTCCGCTCCCCGTCCATCTGCAGGTCCCAGCGGAGGAGCCCTGTCTGTGGCAGTGGCCCAATGACATTGATCCTAAAAGTGTATTATTAACTGTGTGGCAATCAGCCACCATCTCTGGTGACACCTCTGGGCATCGTTAGGGCCCGGGAACACGGGGACGCTGATGTGTCCCCGAGGATGATGTAATAACGCACGGAGCTGTCTGATTGGCCGATGGAGTCCTTTGGGGGGAGGGGCGGATGGGGGGGGGGGCGAGCTGGCACAGCTGAGGGTGGGTGTGGTCGGCCGTTAGCGCCGACAAGGACAGTTAGCCGTGTTAGCTCCGCACAAACAGTGGCTGTGTGTGTGCTCTTTGTGTGTGTGTGTGGAGGGGGTGGGGGTGGAGGGCGGGGGTGTTTGTGTGTGCAGAGGTGCAGGATTTTAAGGACTGGCAGCGATTAAGGCACAACTGGAGCGTTCAGCAGGAAGGCAGAATAACACTTAAATATTTTATTACATCAATAATTCAACAGCTGCCACTGGAGAGAGAGAGAGAGAGAGGGAGAGAGGGAGGGAGAGAGAGAGAGAGAGAGGGAGGGAGAGAGAGAGAGAGGGAGGGAGGGAGAGAGAGAGAGAGAGAGAGGGAGGGAGGGAGGGAGAGAGAGGGAGGGAGGGAGAGGAAGCAGAGGTTGAGTGAGAAGAATGAGAGTGATGGAGAGAAAGGGATCAGCACAGAAGCAAAGAAGAGTGTGTGAGACAGGGAG
>CM059268.1:6123386-6125886 GCA_030347295.1 Setipinna tenuifilis | reverse complement strand
CCCCACTAGTGTTTGTTTTGAGCTTTTCCAGCAATGCAGATCATTAACATGCACAACACACTTAACACACGTAAGCTATTAACCTGTTATGTAAGCACACAGTACGTATACAGTACACTCACACACACACACACACACACACACAAACACACCCTCCCTTTTTTTCTGTTGAGGGATCAATACTCATCCATCTTATTGGCCGAGTGGTTATGTCATCTTTGTTGTCCTTAACTATTATTTCCATTCTCCTCCATCTTCATATATGTTTAATTAATAAGCAATGTCGAGGTCTATCTGTGATCTTACACCATTATCATGTATATGACAAACTACTTGAAACCAAAAGAAAGGTAAAGCCTGGCCAGTCATGTAAGGTCCTATTTGGGGAAGCAGAGGCCCAGTAGTGTCAGGTGGTGTGAGGTGGTGGTGTGGGTGCTTACAGTCCAAGGAGATTCTCCTTGGAGCCGCTCTTCAGTCTACGCTCATCCGCACTCAAGAGTGGGTCCTAAGAGGCTGCTGCTTGAAGACATTTTCTATGCTGTGCTTTTTTACTTTCAAAGGGGCTCCTGACATTAACCAGGCTTGTTAGCGGACTAAATTAGTCAAGAGAAGTACTCTTTTAATTTTGCATGGCCTGTCAAAGGGGGTAGAGAGAGATGGAGAGAGGGAGAGGGAGAGGGATAGAGAGAGGGACAGAGGGAGAGAGAGAAAGAGAGAGAGGGAGAGAGAGAGAGGAGGGCCGATCTTTAGATGGCATTAAGGTGTGCTGGCCTCATGGCCGTATTGGCCAGTTAAAGTGGACCAGCTTAAGGAGCGTCAGGTCACGGAAAGCCACCTCCAGCCGAGATGAAAGGACCTGCTGCAAAAGGTCAGCATCCCCGGGGGACAGGGGACACAGGGACGGCCTCGGCCAATCAGCGGCCAGCCCTGCTAATGATGCAGCAGTTTGTGGCGTCACCATGGTGATGAGGGCAAATGTCTGGCTGCTTAGCGCCACATAAAGGATAGGGTGCTTTTTTTTTTTTTTTTAAGTGATTCCGAGAATTACTCATCTAATACAAGTGTGAATTTGCACCCACACACACACACATACACACACACACACACACACACACACACACATACGCATATACACTAACACAATTACCGACTCATAGGACCTCAGCATCACCACCCACGCTATGGTAATTCCCACATAAGGACAGCCTGCAGAATGCAACTTTGAGCAGCTCCCACAGATGCTGCGGTCAGTGCTGTTTGTTTTCCTCCGTCAAATGGTGTCATATCCACCGTCTCCGTCTCCTAATGGGCATCTCCTGGTAGAAAAGTATAAAATGTAACAGAAAGAGCAGTGAGTGAGTGTGCAGAAGGAGCCAAAGAGGGTTGTGGGAGTGGAGGATGATGAGGGGGTGGGGGTGGGGGTGGTGGCGGCTAGTGGTGGGGGTGGTGGCTCTAGATCTGCACATTGGGATAAATGAACGGAGGATTAGAGGAAGGAAGCGGGACGGAGCGGAGGGGGCACTCGGAAGACGAGGCGTGGAGAGGAGAGGAGAGGAGAGGAGAGGCAAGGGGGCAAAGGGCAAAAGGAGGATAGGCTGGACGAGGGCTGGCTGGACAAAGTCACAGGATGTGACATTGCAACACAGGAGCCAGAATCTGATCCACCATCTATGTCCCCCTCCCTCCCTCCCTCCCTTTCTCACTCTCTCTCACTCTCTCGCTCTCTCCCATCTTTCCTTTACGCGTCTCCTGTTCCCTCCCCCAGATTCCTCCCTCTCGTCTCTAGATGGTCATCTTTCCTGCTCATCACAGACTAGGGTTGTAGCTGATAGGTCACGGAAAGGAGACTTTTCAGTGTATGCACGTGTGTGTGCATGTGTGTGTGTGTGTGTGTGTGTGTGTGTGTGTGTGTGTGTGTATGTGAACACCTTTGGTTATGTGTGTTAATGTGACTGTGCGCTTGGAGTGCGGAACATGATTTTCTGAACATGTATCTGTGTGTGCGCTTGTGCTTGTGGGGCTGTCTACCTGCTTTAGTGTGTGTGTGTGTGTGTGTGTGTGTGTGTGTGTGTGTGTGTGTATGTGTGTGTGTGTGTCTGTGTGTGTGTCTCTGTGTGTCTGGATGTACTGGCATTAGCATAGGCTGGTCAGGGGGAGATCATTAGCTGTGAGTGGAGTGTATCGATCCCCAGCAATCCAGCAGCTGTCAGTGGAGAGCAGGGGAGTGGAGGGGGGGGGGGGGGGCACCACCACGACGATTCTTATCCCTTCCTGGAAACGCCCTACGACCTTTACCCTGCTGGTAACCACGGCGCCTGGGGTTTGATTGACAGGAGGTTGAGGTCTTGGGTGCTCTGAGATGTGGCTGATGTGGCTGTGGATGCTGAAGACAGAAAGGTGTGTGTCGTGTCCACATCCGGGCTGGGTCAGGGTGACATCCGGCATCAGTCTGGGCCACATCCAGAGCGGGTCAGAGCCATAGACTGTATATAAGACTGTA
>CM059268.1:6115886-6118386 GCA_030347295.1 Setipinna tenuifilis | reverse complement strand
CTCCCCATCCAGTCTGTGTAGTCTGCATGAACGCAGTATAAAGGCTTTCACATATAAGCCCCATCGTGGCCCCATAAGACCCCATAGTGGCCATGGACGTGCATAGAACTACAGTATGGAGACATGAGTCCTCCCTGTCCAGTCTGCGTAGTCTGCATGAGTGCAGTATAGTGGCCATGGACGTGCATAGAACTACAGTATGGAGACATTAGTCCTCCCTGTCCAGTCTGCGTAGTCTGCATGAGTGCAGTCTGGAGACTTGCACCCAGGATCAAAGTGCACACACACACACTCACACACATACACACACACACACACACATATACACACACATATACACACACACACACACACAAACACACACACACACACACACACACACACACACACACACACACACACACACACACATATATATACACATGCACATACACACAGATACATGATGCTATTAGTAAATAGTAGCCATGTAGGTGCATAGAACTATAGAGACCAGTCTGCCCAGTCTGAATAGTCTGCATGCACCCAGTGTTCTCACACACACACACACACACACACACACACACACACACACACACACACACACACACACACGATACTGTAAGTAAATAATGGTCATGGAGGTGCATAAAGCTGACTGTGATTGATGGGCTGTTGGTGATGGACTAGATCATTAAACTAAGACGTCAGTGTGATGTGATCACATCAGCTGATCCACTGCATGCACTAACTATTCGTTTAGATTTAAAGTCTTTTATTCATTTACATGGTGACTAACGTGCCGGTAAGATCTTCTCACCAAATTGTATAATGCGCCATGAGGCTTTTGCTGCGATCAAAGCTTATTAGATTATCGTGTGATTCACTGCATAATTTTTCTATCAGTATTTCTGCAGTGGACTTGGGAGGGTGAAATCCACAATCCATCTTGTTTTGGCAATTATGATTGATCAGCGTGTAGCTTTGACATAGTGTAGTCCCAGAAGAGTGACAGGCACCCAATAACCTACATACATAGATATAAATCAAGTCAGCTTCTAGCGGGTGTGTATGCATGTAAAAGAGGGTGTACATGTATTTCCTTGTGTGTGTGTGTGTGTGCATATGTGTGTGCGTGCGTATGTTTGTGTGTGTGAGAATGTGAGTGCATGCATGCATGTGCCTGCATGCGTACGTGTGTGTGTGTGTGTGTGTGTGTGCGTATGTATGCGTGTTTGTGTATGTGTGTGCGGGTATGTGTGCGGGTGTGTGTGTGTGTGTATGTGTGTCGCCACAGGCACAATTTACAACCTCAAAGTGAGTGAGTCAGTCTTAACCCCTCTCCCGCCTAACCCCAGGTCTCCGCTGCTCGCTGCCTGGTCTATTCCTGTCCCGAAGGCCTTTGTAGGGTGACCCATTTTACTCATAATGGCTGCACTACTCTTAAGCGTGCTTCACCATACGTAGAGTGCCTTATGAATGACAGGACGCTTCACTGCCTTTTCTAGGTGAACTGGCATAGTGGTCTACTGCCTTTGGACACACTGCACTTTCACACAGGCCCCATAGTCTTGCCTTTTCTAGGTGAACTGGCAATTGTATAGCACTATCTGTAGTGTACACTGTGTACTTTAGACGGAGGCTCCTCCATCATATCTTCTCCATCGTAGCTATACTTCCTCTTGCGTCGTACAAACGCTAAACAAACCAAGCCTCGCTGCAGACTGCACCAGATCACAAAGGCTGTGCAGGTGGTGGGATCGACCCTGCAGGAAGTGCACAGTGTTGTCTGTAGAGCGCCGTACCTTAAGCAGCTAACTGTCTGCAGAATTAACCAATTTACAGTGGAGCAGTTTAGGAAGGCTGTATGCGAGGACTACAGGCCTGCTGACCAGCACACATGCAGTACTGTATGTTATTGTCTGTGGAGCGTCTTTACCACACCAGGCCTCTCTGCAGAATGAACCAATTTACAAAGGCTGTGATGTTGGCTCGCCAGGATGCATACGTTACTGTCAGTGGAGGGGCCCGACAGTCTACATTTGGCAGCCATTTTGTCTTCCTTTAGAAAAGGGAGTCAACAGGAGGGGCTGAAGACAAAAACAGATATAAAAACACTGCATACCAAAAAAATGCTAATAAAATATTTTTACTTTGTTGACACATTATCAATTAAACAGTTCAATCATCAAGTCTTTATCAGGGTATCTGATGGAGCTTTTTTTGGACTATGCAGTGTGTTATTCCTTTTTTTGTAATCTGCCATAGAGATGTGGAGTATGAGTTTGTCTCTGCCTTTAAATCTCTCCTGGTGCTTCAGTGTGGCGATACGCTTTGGCTGCTGCTTCTGAAGGCCAGACTTCCTGTCAGATCACACAGGGCCTGACCAGAGCAGGCCCACTGTACAGCAGGGGAGGACAGGGCGGCATAATCTGGGTTTAAGACACCTATTTGCATTACTGGGGTATAAGATATCCACTTGCTATCTTTTTTGACGGATGTTGGAATAAGAATTGAATGA
>CM059268.1:6105886-6110886 GCA_030347295.1 Setipinna tenuifilis | reverse complement strand
GGGGGGGTTGGCAGTTGGGGGTGGGGGGGGGTGGCGGAGAGAGGGTTGGTGGTTGGGGGTGGAGGGGGTTGTGGAGGGGGGTGTCAGAGAGAGAGGTGGGGGTTGGGGATGGTGGGAGGTGGGTGTGACAGTGGGGGCATGGCGGGAGGGTGAGGGGGGGGGCAAAGGAGGGGGGGGGGTTGACGTGGTGAGGCTGGTTTTTATCGGCGGTAAATATCTCGCACGGCACCGCAGAATTCTGCAGCTGGGCAGCCAACCCACCCCACATCACACACACACACACACACACACACACACCCTCCTCGGGCTCCCACAAGCAGGCCACAGATCAGCCACTGACACCAGGACTCAGACACTCAGATAGAGGGAGAGAGAGAGATAGAGGGAGAGAGAGAGAGGGAGAGAGAGAGAGAGAGACCAGAATTCTGAGACTCAGATAGAGAGAGGGTGAGAGAGATAAGTGAGAGAGAGAGAGACCAGAACTGCGATGTAGAGAGGGAGATAGAGAGGGAAAGAGAGAGGGAGAGAGAGAGGGAAGAGGGATGATGAAAAAAATGAAAAAAGGGTAGCTGAGGAATGGGAGAGAGAAAATCTTCCCATCATCAGCGCCATGTACTTTCTGGTCGGGGCCATTACTTTGACAGCTACTTTATAGTCATGCCAGTAAGTCATGTCCGCGCGTGTGTGTGTGTGTGTGTGTGTCCGTGTGGGGGGAGGAGGGGGGGTTGCAATGGAGAAAGAAGGGAACAGTGAAAAAAAGAGCAGGGAATGAGATAGGGCAGAGAGATGGAGAAGTCATGGAAGAAAGAAAGAAAGAAAGAAAGAAAGAAAGAAAGAAAGAAAGAATAAGCTAAACTAACAGAAGACAAAATGGAGAAGAAAAGAGGCAAGGGAGGAAAGAAAGGAGTGAAGTTGAGAAAGTGTGTAGAGGAGTGTGGTAGAGAGAGAGGGCTTGTGGGTATTCATATTTTAAATTCAAATTTCAAATTCAAATTCAAAATTCAATTCAAAGAGTGATTTATTAGCATGACTGTGCAAGCACAGTGTTGCCAAAGCCAGTGTAACACAGTAACACAATAACATAACCAGTACAAATAACAGATATATGATGATGATGATGATGATGATCTCTCCCCCCCCCCTCTCTCTCTCTCCCTCTTTCTATCTCTCACTCTCTCTCTTTCTCTCTCCCTGTTTCATTGTTCAGTGTTCAGTGTTTTCAGTGTTGTCAAAGCCAGTGTAACACAATAACACAATAATATAACAAGTACAAATAACAGATATATGATGATGATGATGATGATGATGGTGTGTGTGTGTGTGTGTGTGTGTGTGTGTGTGTGTGTGTGCACAAATATATGTCCACTCCACCACACAAGCTCCACATGAATCCACTCAGGTCGAGTCCCTCAGGTCATATCACTTAAGACATACAGTATGTATAGTGCAGCTAAGGCAGGCAGCTAAGGCACCCTCTTCGAAGAGTATGGTCATCTTTCTAATGTCTCCAAGCTCCAACATTTAAAATGTGGAATATATTTTTGGAGTGTGGTGAAATGTCTGTATTAAAGCGTTGTATTTTATGCAGTGTAGGAGGCAGTGCTCATCTCTTTTCACCTTCTCTGCCTGACAGTGACCAAAACATATTCTTTGTTCTCTGGGCAGCCAGGTTTTCCTGTGTCTGCCTGTTTCTACTGCTAAGTTGTGGTCACTGAGCCTGTAGTTGGTCAGGGTTTGCCTCTGCCTCGTATCTCTGACAGAGATGACCCCCTCTCTCTCTCTCTCTCTCTCTCTCTCTCTCTCTCTCTCTCTCTCTCTCTCTCTCTCTCTCTATCTCTCTCTCTCTGATGACTGGTGCACTGGATCATTCTAGTCTCTTAACCTGCCTAACTAATGAAGGCTCTCACCCAATGGGAGAGCACCCAGGGAGGCCTAGGAGGTTACAGTTCTTCTCCCTCAATCTTTCTCTCTCTCCCTCTCTCTCTTCCTCTCTCTCTGTCTGTCTTCCTCTCTCTCGCTCTCTCTCTCTTCTTCTCTCTCTCCCTCTCTATAGCACACTCTCTCTTTATCTGTCTGTCCAGGGAGGTCTGGCTACTGGGAGAGAGAGAGAGAGAGAGAGAGAGAGAGCAAGGAAGAAATAGAAAGAGAGAGAAACAGAGGTGGTACTTCTCTTGTGTATCTCACCCTCTTGGTCTCTCTCTGTCTCTCTCTGTCTCATCTTAATGAGGGCGCATAGACTCATGGGGGATGTCCAGGCTTCTCTCATCTCCTCTTCACTCCCCTCCCCTTCTGTCCTCTCCTCTTCCTCCCTCTCCACTCTTCTGCTCTCCACTCCCATCTCCTCTTCTCTTCTCCTCTTTACTCCCCTTCTTTCCTCTTCTCTTCCTCTCCTCCCTCTCTCCTCTCCTCTTCTCTTCTCTCCTCCCCTGCCCTCTCCTCTCCTCCCTCTCTCCTCTCTCCTCTCCTCTCCTCTTCTATCTCCTCTCCTGCCCTCTCCTCCCTCCCTTCTTCCTCTCTCCTCCTCTCTCCTCTCCTCTCCTCCCTCTCTCCTCTGCTCCTGATAAGTCTGTGTCCTGTCAGGCTGTCTACACCAGGCTCAGTCTCCACCATGCTAATTAAGTCACATCAGGTTACCACAGGCTGCTCACTGCTTGGGGCCATGCCACAGGAGCTCCACCACACACACACACACACACACACACACACACACACACACACACACACACATATACACACATAAACACACATGCACACACATACACACACACACACACACATGCACACACACACACACACACACACACACACACATAAACACATAAACACACATGTACACACATACACACACACACACACACACACACACACACACACACACACACACACACACACACACCTTATTGTGGATACAGTGCTTGGGGCTGTGCCATAGCTATGGCCATGCCATAGCATCACACCCACACACACACACACACACACATCATTATGGATACAGTGCTTGGGGCCATGCCATAGCAGCCTTACCACCATGCCATACCAGGAGGAAGACAGGGCAGGCTTAGTCCACGCCAGTAGTGGAGTATAGAATTGCCAAACAGACCAGATCTGTACACAAACACACACAAATGTGCTGTATGTAGTTTAATTGCACCTGTACACATACACTGCAAATGTGTATAGGTGTACACAGGTACGCACCCTATGCGCTATAGCCCCATCACACACACACAAACACACACACACACTTAGCTCATGCTTTGCTCAAAACAGTTATGTAGTATAGAACTGCAGACATAACAGGCATAATATCTGTACACACACACACACACACAAATACGCTGTATATAGTTTGATTAGATATACACACATGCACACACACACACACACTATTTGGGTAGTCTTAGTGTTACAAACCTAGACAGCACATTGAAGTATTTTGGTCTGTCTTCAGTGTTCACTTTCAAATCTCCTTCACAATAACTCATAATAAACAGGCAGGTAATTAGCCCAGACAGGGCATCCTGGCACCCCCCTGTGTGTGTGTGTGTGTGTGTGTGGGTGGACAGGGCATCCTGCCACCACCCTGTGTGTGTGTGTGTGTGTGTGTGTGTGTGTGGACAAGGCATCCTGGCAGCACCCTGTGTTCTGAGCCACCTAAATATTACCAGCGTGGGCACCACCAGCACCCCAGCGCCTTAAGCAGTGTGTGTGTGTGTGTGTGTGTGTTAATGTGTGTGTGTGTTAATGTGTGTGTGTGTGTGTGTGTGTGTGTTTCAGGAGGGGCATCAGGTGTTTAATGGCAGAGCCTTGTCCTCTGTGGGGGCCTCTGTCACCAGTGACTAGTTATCAGCCTCTCGGCTCCTGGCACTGAGGTGCCAATGAGTCCCCTTGATTGACTGAGACCAGTCTGCTGTTTGTGTGTGTTTGTGTGTGTGTGTGTGTGTGTGTGTGTGTGTCTGTGTGTGTTTGTGCACATGCGTGCCTGTGTCTGTGTGTGCGTGCGTGCCTGTGTGTGTGTGTGTGTGTGTGTGTCCTTGTCTCTGTGTATGAATGCTTTCATGACCATGTGTGTGTGTGTGTGTGTGTGTGTGTGTGTGTGTGTGTGTGTGTGTGTGTGTGTGTGTGTGGCAAATTGAAACAGGTGACAGTGAACAGACGGCTAACAGCAGGTAGAGTCTGTCTCTTTGGAAAAAAACACCGAAATGAAGGTCAGACTAGAGATCTAATAGAAATGAAACGTGAGGTTAAATATTCTGGCATGAATTGGTAATTAATAATCTATCTTAAAAAAACAAAAAACAAAAAAACAAATTTAATTTACCAGCTTAGGACCAATGAAATACACCTGTCTGTCTATGTATGTATGTATGTATGTATGTATGTATGTATGTGTGTATGTATGTACTGTATGTATGTATGTATGTATGTATGTATGTATGTATGTATGTATGTATGTATGTATCTATCTATCTATCTATCTATCTATCTATCTATCTATCTATCTATCTATCTATCTATCGGTCTGTCTGTCTGTCTGCCTATCTATCTATCTATCTATCTATCTATCTATCTATCTATCTATCTATCTATCTATCTATCTATCTAATTGGTCATTTAAAAAGCACTGAGTCAGTAATGTAAAGCATTTGCATTTCCCCTGAAGGAAAACACCCAACTTCTTCTGTGTAAATGTACCAGTTATTACGAGCCTTTATCTCTTTTCTGTATGAGTGCGGTGGAGATGGCCCACATAACCCCACTGGTGCAGGCAACACTATCGCCATGTCAGAGTGGAGAGATGGAATCAGCAGACTCTTAGACGCCATTATAATGCTGTAATGTAATACTCTAGACTAATATTTTGCGTGATAATATTGTGCGTAATGTAATACTTTGCTGTAATATGTTGGGTAATGCACGTTTTTAGGGGGAAACAGTTTAGCCAAAAAAGGGAAAAGAATTCTCCCACAAAGACGTCTTCGCCAGAGCCAGTGTGCCAG
>CM059268.1:6098386-6100886 GCA_030347295.1 Setipinna tenuifilis | reverse complement strand
ACACATTTACTCTCTCAGACACGCACACAATACTAATGTGCTACGATAAAACAAAAATATGTTGTCTGCTACATATCATGTATATCTGTTCCACCAGAATGTAAATACTCATAATTTGGTGACGCTAACATCATTAATCACAACACCAACACTCTTTACTGATGACTACAGGGGTGGGGTGGAAAAAAAGAAATGACCAAAACAGAAAACAGTTTTTTTTTCCCTTCATGGAAAAGATTGCACTGTCTACAGGAAAAGTTGACACATCAGCATTTACTCAGAAGCATGCTTGCAGTTATGATTTATCTGACACATTGTTTTTGTCACCTCCTGACCTGTTTGGAAATAAAGAGGGAAAAAACACATTATATTTTTCTTGTTTAAATTCCAGGTCTGTGTTATCTGCTAAATGTCTCACTGAAAAAAAAAACTATACCCCCCTCTGGTTCATTTTGTTCTGTGTGAGTCACCCAGGCCACCGTAGTTAGCCCTCTCTGTGTCAGCTACCCCTGTGCTCAGCTGATTTCCCCTCCAGCTGCCTTAGGCCTCAAAACCAGATCTAGCACATTACATCTGTCTTCAATGCAGTCTGGTGCTGTGCCATAATCTGCACCGCTGCCAAAATATATATCTAAGTATTTCCCCGTATCACATCAGTACAGAGGGACGCACCTCTAGGCAGGGGTGCAGAATGTGGCACAGCACCAGATCCAGATCCAGAGTGAATCTGTCCCTGTTGCTGTCCCTGTCTCTGTCCCTGAGTCAGCTGCTGTGTGTGGAAATCCCCATCCCCCATCGGATCGGCCTCCTGGGGAGGTTCTGTTCTTTCCACACCAGTGGGCCCGGCTGAGCCCGAGGCTGAGGCTGGAGCTGGGGCTGAGGCTGGCAAGAGCCCCATAGAATGGCAGCCGACTCAGGGACAGAATCAGCCCAGAACCACCCACAGGTCCACATCCACACAGCAACAAGTGGAGTGTTACAATTACATTTGGGAGTTGCTTCCTAACCCCCAAAGTGTTATTGTAACATTTTTCTGGATTTAAACAGTGGCCGGGGTGATTTCGCATTTTGAAAGTATTAATTTAATTTTGGAGGGTGAAGTTATATAAATATATAAATATAAATATATAAATATATAAAATCAACAGTATTAAAATCAACTGGGAGTGGGAGTCAATTCAACACTGGTCTTGCTGCTGTGCACACTGCATCAACTCACAGTCACACTGTCTGAAGGACACTGCATGATACGAGACTTGCTGGGCAAAAAATGATGTAAAAGACACAAACTTTCTGTCTGCTAGAGTGTTGTGAAACATATTGCTTACATCAGAAACTTAAAAGGTCAAGGACATTGCTGCATACCCTGAGTGGACAGCAGATGAAAGTGTTGTAGTCCAGAGTGTTGCCGTGGTCACAGTGTGGCTTAGAGTATTTAC
The DNA here is from genome assembly GCA_030347295.1 of Setipinna tenuifilis. Lineage (NCBI taxonomy): Eukaryota > Metazoa > Chordata > Actinopteri > Clupeiformes > Engraulidae > Setipinna > Setipinna tenuifilis. Next base: position 6,099,447 of record CM059268.1, on the reverse strand, counting down.
TTTGGTTCTGCCATGAGACGTAGCCTAACGTTGTGATATGTAAACAGGTATTAGCTACAATGTCAAACAGGAGGTCTTAGAAAGTACAGATGATGTGCTATTTTATACTTTGAAAGCCCTCAGTGCCACAGTGTCTGTCAACACCCCCCCCCCCCCACACACACACACACACACTCACACACACAGGCACAGAAACGCACACACACACACACACACACACACACACACACACACATACATATATTTTCTTCCTCACACACATATATATATTTTGCTCAGCGCACACTTGACACATGCACTGTAAATTGGCCTTTAGGACACTCAACCTGTCACATCACTGTCAGTCAGCCACTGTGGGTCCCACGGCATATGCACTGAATGGCAAACCTTCAGCCAGTAGGGTCTGAAAAATGCATTTCTTCAGAATAATATAATACACATTTACAGCCAAGGTGTTTTATAACAGCTGTATAGCCAGTACAAAATGGAATTGCTAAAAAATAGGTCTGCAGAGAGCAAACATGCTTATTTTATGGTCCATGGTCATGCAAAACACCATTGAAAACACAAACAGCATAAAACACCAGATATTACCAACATTCATCTTCCTTCTTGTACTGTATGTCTAATACGTGTGGGGAATGCAATCTTCATGTGCTCATGTAACTGTGCTGTCTGTCTCTCTCTTAAATGTGCTGTCTGTCTCTCTCTTAAATATGTCTCTCATGTCACTATCTGCTGTCTGTCTCCCGCTCTGACGGTCCTCTCCCTTCCTCACAACTTACACTGACTGGGTTCTGCAGTGTTTTTTAACACGAGCCAAGGCCTCAGTTCACACATAGGATATGAGAGACTGGAACAGGCAAAGACAGTCCAGTCCATTCATAGGCACACTAAACTCCGTGGCTTGTCAGAGTTGGTGTGTCACGATGTCTCCCTATGCCAGTCCCATCCCTGGTCTGAACTGAAGCCTGGCAGCAGATGTTGTGTCGGTGTGATGGTGTTGTGTGTGTGTAGTGTGTGTGTGTGTGTGTGTGTGTGGCGGGCAGTCCTGCAGCGTC
>CM059268.1:6060886-6093386 GCA_030347295.1 Setipinna tenuifilis | reverse complement strand
TCCCAGCTTCAAATCATTCCTCATTCATTCCTCCCCAGTAGATCCATCACAGCACACCCTTGAACGATTTTTACTTTTTGCTTTGAGACGTTTGAAAAAAATATTTGCTTTTGAGACGATCTATATTTTATCTTTTAAGACAATCATGGAATGTTGTGTATTGAGCCAGAGAAGCAGGGGCGGCCCGCCGCCGTCTTGTTTCTTGAGATGAAACACAACTGCTGGCATTTAAATGGCATCTGAGCTGAGCTGCACTGCGCTCTAGTGGGCCTCTCTCTGCTCGCCCGCTCGCTCACTGAAGGAGCTGCTTAAACAAGCGTAAAATTAGCGCGAGGCACGCCATCCCCTTCGCCACATCGCCACGGCATCCCCATCTCTTCTCCACGCCATGCCTTGGCCACAAGGCCATGCAGCTGTATTGGCTGATGTGGTTGGGTGGGTGGGGTTGTGGATGGAGTTGTGGGTGGATCAGAGGGGATGGGGGGTGGGGGGGTGGGGGGGGGGGATGTGCTGTACAGCTGATTCTCCACCAACAACATGACAGCAGCAGTGAGATACACTAGAGTGTGACTGCAGATTCATAACAGCTGTCTATAAATTAATAATTGATAGTAATTTATCATTTATATCATCACAACTCGATTTAACCTTTAGCAAGAGCCAGGCCTTGTTAGACCACAGAGAATAAAGGTCTTTGCGATGCTCGTGTTGATCACAAAAAGCTTGCACAGCTTTTTTTTATTTTGCTTGTTTGTTGTATATCTGCCAAGCAGTAAATAGCTCGAGCAGCCTTTTGAGTAGCAACCCTGCTGGTGTTTTTACGTTTGTTTGCTGTTGTGCTGAGGTCCCCTCGTCCAGGAACTTTCAAAGAGAGAGAAAATCACCAAATGTGTTTCAACTTGTGTTTAACAAGTGTTTTACTTTGGAGAACATTTTTTTCTATTGTTTTTGTTTTTTAATCCAGCTCTTGTGACTGGACCTTGCTTTCGTATGTGCTTGTCTGTGTGTCAGTGTGCAAGCTTGTCTGTCAGTCAGGCTCAGAAGTTGCTAGAAGCCTCCGCCAGAGTAGAACACATAAAGCTCTATCTCTCTTTCATTCTGTCTTCTGCTCTTTTTTTCTCTCTCTCTCATCTGCTGTATTTTTCTTTATTTTTGGCCCTCTTTCTCTTACTCTACCTCTCTCTCTCTCTCTCTCTCTCTCTCTCTCTCTCTTTTTCTCATAGTATTGCTCTCTCATTCTGTCCCTCACTCTCGTTCTCTCTTTCTCATGCTGTCTTACTCTTTGTCTCTCTCTCTCTCTCTCTCTCTCTCTCTGATGTCATGAGCAAAGCTAATCCACCATGCTGTCCATCTGGAGACTGCTGCAGCCTCTGGTCTCTCTTCAGCAGCAGTCATCTCCATCTCTCTTTCTCTCTCTCTCTCTCCATCTCTCTTTCTCTCTCTCTCTTTCTCTTTTTATCTCCATCTCTCTCTCTCTTTTCATCTCCATCTCTCTCTCTCTCTCTTTTCATCTTCATCTCTCTCTTTACATGTCTCTGTCTCTCCTTCTCTCTCTCTTTCTGTCTCCATCTCTCTCTCTGCGTCTCGCTGTGTCTCCATCACCATCTTAGTCGGGTGCCTCGGGCCACTGGTGTCGTGGTTAACTTGGCCAGCGCCCACAGTCCCACTACTGCTACGGCCAGCACCCAACACCCAACACCCAACACCCATCCGCTCTCAGAGCAGCTCCCCTCTCCTCCTCCCTTCTCCTCTCTTCTCTCCTCCTGTTCTTTTTCCTCCCCTCCTCCCTTCTTCACATCTCTCCTCTCCTCTCCTCCCCTCTTGTCCTTTCTCCTCCCCTCCTCTTTCCTCCCCTCCTTTTTCCTCCCATCTCCCCCTTTCCCTTCTCCTCCCTTCACCTCCTCTCCCCTCACATTCTCTCTCCTCCTCTCCTGTCCTCCCCTCCTCTCTCCTCTCTTCCCCTCCTTTCTCCTCCCCTCCTCTCTCTTCCCCTCCTCTTTCTTCCCCTCCCCTCTCCACTCCCCTCCACCCCCCTCCTCCAGGCTCCTCTGGCTACATGCATTCAATCCTCCTCCCTGCCCTTATCTCCTCCATTATAGAGAGTTGATGAAGCTGCTGTCTGCGCTGTTGTATCACGCCTCACACGCCGACTTGTTTTCGCTGTGAGCCTTGGCCTCCTTTTGTGCCCTCTTTCTTCTGGAGCCACACTGACGTGAAACATTGTTGCTTGTGTCACTTCACACACTACACAGCTTTGTGTGTATTTGTGTGTGTGTGTGTTTATGGGTGAGTGTGTGTGTCAGCCTTGTGTGCTGTCCTGAAGTCACCCGTTTCCCCTGTGTTGTGCAGTGAGATGTGCAGTGGCCCCATACACACACACACTCTCTGTCATAGACACACACACACACACACACACACTCATTGCGGTGGCTGATGAGGCATCTATGGATCTACTTGGCAGGAGACAGCTGTTGCTCCCCTCATTAACCTGATCTGGAGGGGCGTAGATAGGGGTGCTGGAGACATCAGTCACATCCTCTACCCTCCCTGCCCTTACCCTCCCCTCCCCTCCTCTCTCCTCCCTGCCCTCCTCTCCCCGCCCCTCCCTGTCCTTCATGCAGTCTCTTCCCAGACTGCTCCACTCACGACTGCACCTCTTCTGTCTTGTGGACAGGGCCGCCCATGAGGGGGGATAAACATGAAAGCTTTCTGGGTCCCAGCCACTGGGGGGGGGGGGGGGGGCAGTCAATTGAAAACCATACGTTTTTTTGTTGGGGAGGGGGGCCCCAATAATTGGATCTTTAGCCCATTATCAGCGTTTCCAGATTGAAAGCGTTCTGTGCCCTCACTTCCTGCAATCCTACTGCATGTTTTGGAGCTGCACACGCTACCGGGTCAAACACAGGACTTAGACATTAGGCAGACAGACAGACAGACAGACATCACTTCCACTGCCCCCTCTTTCTGGCACAGTAAACAGTCTGGCTGGGCTAGACAGGGGAAAGAAAGGGGATGATGGGGAGGATGTTTGTGAGAGAGGAGGCAGCTGTGTCCTTGGCATGGCATGGGCCATCTCTTGGCCATCTCCGTCCCCTGTGGACTGGGGCTGTGAAGTGGCCGAGCCCCCTCTGAGCCCCCTCTGTGAGTCACCTGGCCCCAGGTAGCCTCCGGTGTAGCCCAGTACGCCACAGTGAATCATTTTCAACCCTTTCAACCCCCCTCAGCCTCAGCCTCCCCCCCAAAACTGTCTGATGGTTGCATCATCACAGACCTCTACTGGAGACTGCTTCATGTCTCTCTTTCTGTCTGTGTCTCTCGCTCCCGCTCTTTCTCGCTTGCTTACTCTCTCTCTCTCGCTCTCTCTCCATTTCTTACTTGCTGTGTCTTTCCCTCTCTCTCTTTTTTCACTCACTTACTCTCTCTCTCTTCCCCCATTTCTTACTTGCTGTTTCTCTCTCTCTTGCTGACTGTCTTGCTGTCTCTCCCTCTCTCTCTCTCTCCCTTCCTCCCTCCTTCTCTCTCTTTAAGGAATTAAACTGCACAGAGAAAATCTCAGGTTTGACGCAGGCTTTGTAGGCTTTGTATCTGAATGATTTTCTCTTTGGTTTTATATTTCCATATAAATCTTTCCCCTTTGGTGAAAGGTAGTTCAGCGTTCCGCCTTCCAAACTGCCCTCCCAGCTCCGCATCCCAGTGCAGGAGACCCGTCTCTGTCCCCTACTTTAGGGCCGACCTGAGAGCATGGAGGCTTTCGCTTTTAAGAGGGGCCCTCTCGATAAGGGAACGGCTTCCAGCTCGGCAAATGCTATGATATCACCTGGCCGTAAAGCGTGTGTATTTGCTTGAGAGAATGATGGGTAATAAAATCAGTGACCGCAGCAGCGAGACTTATGGGTAATGAAGTTCTGAGGGCCAAGGTAAAGAGGCTTATGGGTAATTGGTTCTGTCTGCCACTGGGAGACTGATAGGCAGAGTGCCGGGGCAGTCAGGCCCACCTGTCTCAGAGTGTGTGTGTCTGAGTGTGTGTGTGTATGTGTGTGTGTGTGTGTGTGTGTGTGTGTATAGGTGTGTGTCCGAGTGTGTATGTTACACTCTATTAGCCACAGGTTAGTGTTTCTTTCGGATTAGCAAGACAGTCTGCACACAACCACCTTCTCACACAGCTCCCCTGTGTCTGCACATATTGCACCACACACACACACACACACATACATACACACAACTGCGACTGATGAGTGGTCAAACAGAATTACTGGGTGCACCCAACCTGAAAACACCCCCCTCATTCATACACTAGACAGTGCCAGTCTCACAGACTGAATACTCTAATCTCTGTCTCACACACACTGTGTAGTGCCCTGTCTTACAGACTGGCCATTGTCTCACACACACTCCCAAGTGGTACTCCATAGTGTGGGAATCGTCCATCGTATCCTTCATTTAACTCCTAAGAAAGAGTCTTTAAGATGGAGGTTCCCCCAAACACCCTTACCTGCTCAACATGGGGGCCTTTAGTTAGTGTGGGTCTAGCTACATGGTCTGGTGTGGTGTGAAAATCACACACACACACGTATACACACACATGCATACACACACACACACACACACACACACACATACACATGCAAACACACACACACACACACACACACGCACACACACATACAAACACACACACACCCAAACACACACACACACACACACCCTGTGACGTCACACATATACTTTCTCAGAGACCGGATGAGGCTTAAATTGAAGGTTTCAGGCATGGCCATCCTTTCTAATTTAATCTATGTCAATGTAAATTATCTGGGGATTAAACTAATGGATTCTAAAAAAAAATCACTCCCTTCAGAGTTTACATGGACTAAAAAACAATGGCCGTGTGAGGTACTGCATCTTTAGAGCGTTGACTTTGGGCTTCGTTGTTTAGCCTGGAACATTACCGCTTGGTGAGGACTGGTGTCTTTGTCTCTGTCTCTGTGTGCGGCATTCATACAGCCCAACAGACTGGGAGTGAAGTAGGGGTGAGAGAGACAGACAGACAGACATTCAGACAGACAGGCAAGCAGACAGACAGACAGAGAAGCAGGAGAAAATGGCTGAAATGAATCCACAGTCTCCCAGTCTCACACAGCCTTAGGCACTCTCTCGCTTTTTTTTCCTTCTCTCTCTCTCTCTGTTTCTCTCTTGCTCTCTCTCTTTCTCTCTGTCTCTGTCTCTCACTAACTCACTCTCTCTCTATGTCTCTCTCTCTCTCTCTCACTCACTCTCTCTCTCTCGCTCTTTTTCCTTGAGCAGAAGGCTCAAAACTTAAATTATGCAGAGCCATGCGGCAGGCAAAAGTTGTTTTTTTCTTTCTTTTTTATTATTTGTATATAAAAATATATCCCACCATTCTCGCCAAAAGCTTTTTACACAAACAGTGCCATTCTCCACTTTGCACACCAACATTTGAACAGGTCATTTAAACAATGCAAGACACACACATCATCATTATTATTATTATTATTATTATTATTATTATTATTTTCGACATCATCATTACATATTTGCGTTTTTGCTAAACAGTGCCATCCATGATGGGGCATTGTTGCCAGGTTTGGTCATAGTTCCCCATCTTTGTCTGTCCCAGTTAGTAAGTCTTTCATGAGCTCCCCATGCTGCACTGCCCTTCTCGCCTGCTCCACCTCTGTGGGCACACCCAGCTTTGCTGGCAACCCCCTGCTGTAATTACTCTTGATTTGCTCTGGTTTTTGTTTTTTTTATTATTATTATTATTGTTTTTTTTTCAGATGTCTCTGTCGCTGCTGTGGTTATTTATTGAACGGTAATGTGTATTTATATGAAGATGATTGAATAAAGAAGCCATGAAAGCCAGTGTCCACTGCTTATTGAGTCATGAGTGGGTCTCTCTGAACGTTACTCTCTTTGATGTCTTTCACTTTTACTGTGTGTGATTGCATCAATGTCTTTATTTATTACTTTACTTTTTTACTAAGATTTTGTGTGTGTTTGTGTGTGTGTGTGTGTGTGTGTGTGTGCGTGTGTGTTTCTGTGTCTGTCTGTCTGCATTTGTAGGCATGTGTTTGTGATTCTCATTGCTGTGTACATCGATTGAAGGGGTGGGATTGGTTGGATTTGTGATGTTTACTACACATTTTGTGAATTCACTGTGACAGGCCCTTCCATTTGGAAGTGGATTTAGTAGACATTAACTTGCATTTTATTGTGTAAAACACAAAAAGAACATTATCTAAAACACTATGATTATGGAGGGCTGTAATCCGTTAATGTGTATGCTCGATCCCAACATTGCGGTACGGTGTCTCTCCCTCCCTCCCTTTCTTTCTAAAGCACTCCATCTTTACTCCCCCCATCCTCCCCGGGGGACGAGGCTCATCGTCTTAAATAGAGTGTCATTGTTCACACACACACACACACACACACACACACACACGCCCAGACTGCTGCAGGAGAGATGCACAGGAAATGATTTCACATAACAATACATATCGGAGCTACACGCAGCACTTTCTTTTACCCTTTCTCTCTCTTTCTTCTTCCTCTCTCTCTGTCTCTTTCTGTTTCTCTCTTCCTGTCTCTGCCCCCCTCTTCCTCTCTATTTCTGTCTCTTTCTCCTGCTCTCTCTCTATATTTCTGACTCTCTCTCTCTCCCTCTCTCTCTCTCTCTCAACCTCTCTCTTTAATTCTCTGTCCATTTCCTTTCCCTCCCCCATCTCTCGTAATTCTTGTCTGGTGGAAATACTAGCCTTGTAAAACTGCAGGGAAGAGCAGAGGATGAATTTGCTGTGCAGTGTTGCTTTGTTTGCAGTCTTTAAGCCTTTAGCATTCAGACTCCCCCTTTTCTTCCCAACTTTGCCTTTTGTACTTGCAGCATGTTATGCCTATTCTAACCTACTGGAGCCTGTGTTTTCCAACACACAGACACACACACACACACAAACACACACACACACACACACCGATGCTGAGCGGAAGGGGTGCTTGCACTGACTGCTGTTTCCCCACTGTGTTTTACCAGCTGTCTGGGTTTAACTTCCTTTGCTGTGTTTTTACTTCTAATGCTAATCTTTTCCCATGCTCTCTCTCTTTCTCCCTGTCTGTCTTTTTTCTCTTTCTCTTTTTCAACCCGTTCCCTTGTTCCTTCTTCCTCCCTCTCTTCTGCCCTGTTCTTCTTTGCAGAATCGCATGCACGAGTCTCTTATGCTCTTCGATTCCATCTGTAACAACAAATTCTTCATTGACACTTCCATCATTCTCTTCCTCAACAAGAAAGACCTGTTTGCTGAAAAGATTAAGAAATCCGCCCTGAGTATCTGTTTCCCTGAGTACCAAGGTAAGACACTGCCGCCCACCCCCCCATCACTGTAATGTCTGCAGCACTGCACTGGACACTCACCACACAGGGCTAGCCTCAGTGTAAAATGGACACCTTTTTGATCATTCTAAAAAAGAGAAAAAGAGTGTTCTGGAACACCGATAGGATTCTAAGATTCTAAATTCTATTCTTTGGGCCCTGATGCTGAATAGAACATTCTTGTCACACCTCTTGTGTGATAGGTGATGGGTACCTGCTTAGGAAGAACAGGTGTCACATGGTACAGGGAGGAAGAGGAAGTGATGATCGGGGAGTGACAGATCTCATACCGACAGACCGATGTTATGATATGCAGATTCAGATTGTAAACAAATGTACTGCACACAAACAAGCAAATGCCAAACTGAGAGGTCTGTTGTGGAGGTGAGTGGGTGAGGTGAGAGACTAAATTCAGGCAAGCCTCTTAGCCCACTTGAAGGATTTTAAAGGCCTCGTATCTGGACATGTTTGGTCATCCGCACAGCCAGGTTGAATAAATAATGATGAAATCTGTTAGGCCAGCTGTAATCTGTAAGACGTGACCAAACAGATGAGTGCTGCTGTGGTATGTTCACCTGGGTCTCTGTCAAACACATCCAGCATTGTGTTTGCATGCTGACCTGTGAAGAGAGGGAGGGAGAGAGGAGCAGTAAGAGAGAAGCAGAGAAGAGAAAGAGAGGTAGTGGGAGATCAAGAGAGGAGAGAGAAGCAGAGAAGAGAGAGACAGAGAGAAAGAGAAAGAAGCAGAGAAAAGAGGGAGAGAGACAGAGAAAGAGATGCAGAGAGGAGAGAGAAATGTTAAGAGAGGAGAGAGGTAGAGAAAAGAGTTAGAGAGATGCAGAGAGGAGAGAGATGGAGAGAGAGACAGAATGAGCGAGAGAGGCACAGAGAGGAGAGAAGCAGAGGTGACGAGCAGGGGCAGCAGCAGCAGCGGTTGGCGGGCCGGCGTTGACAGGACGGGGCGGTCAGCAGTGACACACACACACGGCCACACACACACACACACACACACATACCCACACTCACACAAATGCACACATGGCTACACTCACACACACACATGGCCACACTCACACAGACACACACACATGCCCACACTCACTAACACACACACTCATGCAAACACACACACACGCACACACTCACAGAAAGACAGAAAGAGAGAGAGGGGCGCTGACAGGATGGGGATGGGGCGGTCAGCAGTGACACGTGCGCTGGAGCTGAGAGGAGACGGAGTCACGCTTGATCGGCCGAGCAAAGCACACAGACACTGACGGATGCCTGAAGGCCCAGTAGCCAGTAGTCATACACACACACACACACACACGTCGACACTTACACAAACACTATTGCGCACACACTCACACAAACACCACTGCACATGGACATACAGAGACACAATCCCTCCTCGTCCCTGAACTCACACACACACACACACACACACACACACACACACTGACATGCACAAAATCAGATACATACATAGTCACACACACTCACACAAACACTATAGCACATTCACATAAACACTATTGCACACACACACACAAATACCACTGCACACACATGCACGTACACACTCACACACACACTATTGCACACGCTGAAATCCCCCCTGGCCCTGAATGCACACACACACAAACACAAACACATACACACACATACACTGACATGCACAGAACCAGATAACACACATAGTCACACACACTCACACAAACACTATACCACACACTCAAATCCCCTCACACACTGACATGCACAGAACAAGATGACACACATGGTCAGTCATGTCTCAACATGAACACATGCACTCAGACTCTATGGATCAGTGAATGTGTTGACAGTGTAGGTTTACCACACATACACATGTTCATACACACATACACACACACATGCTCATACGTATTTTATTTCACACACTTGTCAGACATGACAGCACGAACACACAGATCTATGTGTGTCACAAGTGACACATATCATACATGTGATCAATACCATAACATGCTGTGTATGTACACATACACATGCTCACACACACACACAAACACACACACACACACACAAACACACACATCGATCTAACACCCCGAGTCCATGCTGCAGTTTCTTCAGCCTCTTGAGATCAGTGTGTACCTCGGGGATAGCCTTGCGTCGCCTCATCTCCATCCCGGCCCACTGTTCCACCTCCACAGGGCCTCAGTGCACTCAGCCGCAGTACAGGGCACGTTGGGGTCAGTCCGCCGAGGTCTGGGTATCCTCAGGGTAGGCCACAGCAGGTTTGGGTCAGTCTTGCGAGCTCTGGGTGTCCTCAGGGTAGGCCACAGCAGGTTTGGGTCAGTCTTGCAAGCTCTGGGTATTCTCAGGGTAGGCCACAGCAGGTTTGGGTCAGTCTTGTGAGGTGGGTATTCTCAGGGCAGGCAGGCAGGCCTGAAGCTGGAGGTGCTGAGATGAATCTCTGAGGTTTAGCGAGTGAGTCCTGTGAGTGTCCAGTGAGAGTCCAGTGCCAATGCCAATGCCAGGGCCAGTGCCAGGGCAGGGTCGGTGATGAGTGTGATAGCCGAGCACTCTCAGGACTGCTGTGGAGGTGTGGATGAGTTGATGAGGCTCATCACCAGACACATCTCTGGCCCTCTCCTCCCATCCAGCCAAAGCCAGAGAGAGCTCTGCTCAGCAGCCACCACATGTGGAGAGGGCACAGGGCCAGATTGGCAGGAAGGACATTTGACACACTAATCTTGGCTAGTAGTAGTAGTAGTAGTAGTAGTAATCATGGTTAGTAGTAGTAGTAATCTTCGCTATTAGTAGTAGTAGAAATAATCTTGGCTAGTAGTAGTAGTAGTAGTAGTAATAGTAGTAGTAGTAGTAGTAGTTATCTTGGCTAGTGGTAGCAGTAGCAGTAGTGTTTAAAGTAATGATACTACTAGTAGTAGCAGTCGTAGTGGTAGTAGTTGTTGTAGTAGCATAAGTCATAGTTCCATAAAAAATATGACTTTTATGACTTGGAAATACGTAGATCTATTGTGCCAAAAACGCGAAAGTATTACTTTGTGTTTTTGGCAATCCCGTAACTCCACAAAAACACCCAATGAAAGTAAAATTAAAAAAACTCTTCAAATTGCGTTTGTCAGCAGCAGAGCTACTGAAAGGTGACAGCACTCCACATGCAGCTAATTTCTTGTTCTCAGGGCCCCTATGATGAGTGTGTGATTCATATCCCCCCAAATGTCACCTCCACCCTCTGGCCCACAGCCCTCGATTGTTTCCCTCTCGGATCGTTGTCCACTGGAGTAGAAATGCACGTGATGGGGGAGATCTGGGCTATCGCCTTTCCTGTCTTTATGCTTACACTTGGCTCAACTGTCTTTCTCATTGTTTTATAGTCGCTTTCTGTCACTGTGTCTCACTAATTCTTCTTTTCCCCTCTTTCCTCCTTTCTTCCCTTTCACTGTCATGTTTCCTGTTTTGTCGCTTTCATTTCATTTCCCTCTCATCTATTTGTCCTACCTCTGATTCCTTTTTTTCCCAACTCATCTGTTTTTTATTATTTCTTTTTCATCCCTTTTTCCCTCTATAATCTTCTTGTCATTCCATCTTTTCTTGTTTTATCACTGTCTTTTTCCCTCTCAATCTTCACTATTCCAACCTCTCTCTCTCTCTGTCTCTCTGTCTCTCTCTCTCTCCCTCACTCTTTCTTTCTCTCTCTCTCTCTCTCTCTCTTCCTCACTCTCCCTCTCTCCATCCTCCCTACTCATCGCCTCCTCCGACCCAACACCTACCAGGGCCCAACACCTACGAGGATGCGGCGGCCTACATCCAAGCACAGTTCGAGAGCAAGAACCGCTCGCCCAATAAGGAGATCTACTGTCACATGACCTGCGCCACAGACACAGGAAACATCCAGGTGGTGTTCGACGCCGTCACCGACATCATCATCGCCAACAACCTACGCGGCTGCGGCCTGTACTGAGAGCCCGCCCCGCCGCTCTCTCTCACTCTCTCTATCACTTCTTTGGTAATGATTATTATTGAAAATGCAAGTTGGTAAATAATAATAATAATGATAATTTTAAAAATAGGCATACATATATATATATAAATATAAATATGAATATATATATATAATGTTTTTAGTTTGTCTTCAAGGAGCTGCCAACAGAACTGATTTCTTATAGAAACCCAGCCTTTATGGTTTAAGAACAAAGTTGGGACCTTTTTTGTTTATTGTTTCTTGTTTGGTTTTTTTGTTTTTTTTTTCATCTTTTTCGCAGTTGTAGTTTTTTTTCCCTTTCTCACTGTGTCTTTTTGTTAAAACTAAACAACCCTTGTTTTACAAAATGTCTTTTGTTCTATTATTTTTGTAATGTTTTTTTTTTCTTTCTTTCTTTTTTTGTGTTCTTTGTTCATTGTATTGTATATTTATTCTGTGACGATCAGTCAGGGAAGCTGACCTGTCCACGTTTGCCTGAGTGTACTGCTGTACTGCGTTACTTCACTAACGATGGGGAAATTAGATAATTAAACTCTATCACTGACTCAGACAGCAATGGTGCCTGTAGCTGCAGAAAGCACTATGGCTCTGAGCACGGTCAGCAAGATCAGGCTGAGCTGTAGCGGGTTCCTCTTCTGTTTTTTTGTTTTCAGTTCTCCGTTTGTTTTTATATTTTCCATTTGTTTTGTTTGTTTGTTTGTTTGGGCTTTTCAGACTGGGTTTTCATGGTGATCCTATTAGTTCTGTTAGGCTAGTTGATACTCCAGAGAAAGAAAGCACCCAGGATTGCACCCTCTCAGCTTTTCTTCTGTTTCCGGTTTGGTTTGTTGGTTTTCCTGTCGTTCACGCTGTACTGTTCCCTGTCACTTTAGTAGGCCACCTCCATTGCCTGGGAGCATTATGGGAAAAAAAGGGCCCGCAGCCGTGTGCAAGCCCTGGCCTCTGAACCAATGAAAAATTGATGAAAGGTGTCATATCAGTGCCAATCTCCTGAGAATGACAAGTTTGGGAATAGTTCTAGAAACACTAGTTCACTGTAATGAGAAACGATATTAACATTGTCATGTAAGGAACTTCTACTTTTTTACTGTCGTTGATTAATTTATTAATTGGTTAATTTATTTATTGGTTTGTCTGTCACCACATCTTCTTCTCACCCACTTCTCCCACCCCCCTCCCACCCCCCCACCCCCTTCACCACATTCTCCTGACCTCACTTCCTCCTACCTCCCATCATCCCTCACCCCTCATTGACTTCCTCCTTCCTGTTTGTCTGCGGGCTGGGTAATGGAGTCCTCTCTCGCACTGGCCTTGTGTCCCAAGTTAGCATGACCCTACAGCCTTTGTATAAAGAAACAGTTAAATGCTTCACATAGATGATATTAAAAAAAAATAAATAAATACATTAAAAACCCACAAAAATTGCAAAATAGAAAAAAAACGAAATAGAGAAAAAAAAGAAAAAAGGAAAAAAGATCACAGCAAACAGTGGTGGGGGGCGAGTTAAAGTGGTTGGGTGGGGAAGGTGGGAGGGGGGCAGGGGAATAGCCAGCTGCTCTGCCCGATGTTCTGACGTGAAGACCAGCGGGCGTTGGGTGGTTTGGGCTGTGTGTCTTAGTAGAAAGCTGTAGTTCCTCCGGTTATAGAGTCCTTACACGTAGAAAAATTTACTCTGAGAAAGAGACGAAAAAAAAAAAAAACAACAAAAAAAAAGGATGATTATGAACAACAATAATTACCAGGATGATAGCGACAACAATGGAATAATAACAATATAAATGACAAATGATGATTCTGTAATATGATTAAAAGTATATTTCTTGTGCTTTGTAGCTACAGAACATTTTTTTCTCTCTCTCTCCCCCTTTTTTAAAAAAAAAAATTTTGCAAGGGTTCTTGCGTTCCACTCTAGAACCGTTCTCACAAACGTACCCATGTTGATGTTGATAAATTGTACCCGATTTCTTTTTGCCTGTTTTCCCTGCATCACAGTGTCTTTACTTAACCTGAATTACAGTACATGTATCTTTTTTTATTATTCTGATGATGTTTTTTGTTTTTCTTTTTTCTTTTTGTTTTTCTTTTTTCGTTTTGGAGAAACCACTTTTGGAGCACGTACCCCGACCCCCCCGGGCCTGGTCTGGGCGGGGGGGGTGTCCACTGCTGTACAGATTCATGCGCTATCTCTCTCCTTCACTCACTCTCTCTTTCTTTCTCTCTTTCTCTTTTTCTCTCTCTCTCTCTCCCTTCCTCCCTACCTCTATCTTTCTCTCTCTTTCTTTTTTGGGGAATTGTACTCAAACACCTTCCAGGTCTGCATAGAAAAGCACAGCTCACACGTCACCTGTAGATTTGGAAAGATGTGTCTCTCCTCTTCCTCTTCCTCTTCCTCCTCTTTCTCCTCCCAACTTCACACTTTTTTTAATCAAAAACGAAAAAAATATTACTGTGTACAATGACATATACCAGATCAGTTTTGAGTTTGTTTCACCTCTCTCCTCCCCACCTCCCTTTTCACCCATACCCTTCTCTATCTTCCTCTCTCTCTCTCTTCCTCTCTCTATCTCTCTCTCTCTCTTTTGTTCTCCTTTGATTTTCTCCCAGTGAATGCTTTTTGTGCTGCTTTCCTCTCCCTCTTCTTTAGTGAATGGTTGTTCTTTCATGTGGGATGTTCGTGCTGGATTAAAAAAAAACCAATCGAATGTAGTGTGTACATTAAAAGCCACAGTTTTCATGACTTCAAACCTTAGCGCATCCTGACTCAAACTGTTATTCCTCCTCACCACATCCTTATAGCCGCCACTGCTGACGACCTTTGTGATGCGTGTACACTTCCTCCTCCTCCTCCTCCTCCTCCGCCTCCTCTTTCTCCTCCTCTTCGCGCCCTGACATGGCCTCTTGCCCTCCTTTGAAACACACCTCCTTTGCCTGGCCAGTGTTCCTCGCGTCCCGCCCCCACCCCCACCCCCCCTCGGCTGTCGCTGTCGCTGTTGCCCCCCCCCCCATTCCTCCTACTCCCACTCCCCCTCCCCCTCCCCCTCCCCCTCCTCCCCTCCACTGTTGCTGGGCTCAGACTGACTGACTGGTTGCCTCTGGCGTTCTGTGTAACGTGTGCATGAGTTATGTTGAGAGAAAGAAAAAAATAATAAATCACATGTGGCATATCTGCCCTTTTCATCCATTGGGACGCAGTCCACTTGTGTCCATGCATCTATATGAGTCCACTTGTCCATGCATCTATATGAGTCCAGTTGTCCATGGTCCAGCTTCATGTCCTCTGCTGTCTTCTGTAGCTAATACTGGTACTGTTAGTTAACTTTCAACACTTGGTGCTTAATTGTATTAATGACTACAAAAAATATATAAAAATATTTAAAAACAAAAACATATCTCATTGCAAAATAAACGGAAGGGACAAGGAGATATTTGAGTTCACACACGCATGCTACAGTATTGCTAAAATGATGCTTAAAGCAGCCACACTGCCTTGTTGCACTGGCTAAGTTAAGTGATGGCAATGTGTAGTGTTACGTTTTTGTATTTTACATAAACGTGGCACTATACATTGGTGACTTTACAGTGTACGTAAATTCTGAATGAACTAGCATGGCTGCATTTATACATTGCAATAAGGACACCAACTTGAAAATTAGCTCGGAAAAAAAGACAAATGTGTCTTATGCCCACAGTTGGAAGTGAGGGTGTGGTCGCTGCATATTTTAGAGCATCTTTTTACTGGGTAATTTAGTCACAGTCTCATGAATTAAAATATCATAACTCAGCACATCTGACCAAAGCACTGTCCATCAGCACCACATAAGAGAGCTAACTCCACTGAGACATATACTGTACGTACCTACAGTATGCCGACAAGGCTTGCTTATAAATGTGTGCCTCCCTCTTCCAACGGTCACTCTACTATGTGTGCATCAGCGCCTCCTTCTGCAGGATTCCTCCTCTGTGCCCTTTGGAGCCGCCCCCATATGACTATTATAGCACTGTCAGTGCCACTCCTCAGGGTCACAAGCAAACAAACAAACACACAAACAAACAAACAAACAACACAGTGACTGTGTGACTCTGGTTCACATACACACACAGTGGCTGTGTGACTCCGTTTCACATACACACACACAGTGACTGTGAGACTCTGGTTCTCAGTGCCACTCCTCTGGGTCACACACAAACAAACAAACACACAAACAAACACAACACAGTGACTGTGTGACTCCGGTTCACATACACACACAGTGACTGTGAGACTCTGGTTCTCAATGCCACTCCTCTGGGTCACAAACAAACACACAAACAAACAACACAGTGACTGTGAGAGTCCGGTTCACATCTGGAGCACATGTTTGTCAGCAGAGCGTTGTGCTGTGGGCCTGGTGTATTTATGGCTAAGGTGACACCTGACAGACACATGACCTTTACATTACGCCACGCGTAGGTGGAGGACACTTATGTAACCAAGGAGAGGCAGGCCCACCACCACCACCCACACCACCCATCCATCCAGCGCTATAAGGGGTGGGTAAACATGAAAGCTTTTATGGGGGGCAGGGGAGCAAATAACTGGATCTTTTCAAGGGCCCAGACATCTCTCTGGGCAGGCCTGTCCCATCACTACAGTAGTAAAAACCACCATATATGGTTGGTTATCGAACTCTAGTGACCCAATCGGACTAACCCTAGGTCCGTAGCACTAAGCTTTACTAAACAGGTGGTTTCTGATATCACAGTCACAGGATAAAAAACCTTTTTTGCTGTATGGGGCTCTAATTAATTGTAATGTCCCAAACAAACGGATATCGATCAGAGGACTGCGGTGTTCTTTGAGTATGCGAAGGTGCTCCTTGGTTAACTCGGTTTTAAGTGAATGAAGAACATCCAAGGCACTCTTCCATAATAAGCTTTCAATAAACGTGAGCTAGTTCATTTTGAACATTAATAAAGCCAGCATGTTTCCGCCCCAATCTACGCCTTTCGTCAGGGCTTAAAACGGCTTCTATCCACATTTTCTACTTTATTATATTTTAATTTATAGATACAGTTTTCATAATACTGGAATTTGTGTTCCTAACACACACAAATGTAAATGTAAGATCTAGATGTAAGATCTAACCTACTAAAGGTGGCACATGAAGGCGCGAGTATCACTCTGACCCATTTCCAGCACACATAAATATTTATTATATAAGCCACAACATCTATACCTGTCAACGCACAAGATGCATATCACACACACCATGCTGCAGGACACACAGTACGCGCCCACTGAAGAACACTGTGCTATTTCCAGCCCTGTAGGCTCTGCCAAGCCTCCTAGAATAGGGATTCTCATAGCCCGATAGCATCTCACTGGACTGTGTGCAGTCCAGGGATGGAAATTAACTTTGCAAAATGTCAAATTTCCCCAGCCACTGACAAATAAATGACAAAATTCACCAGCCACTCAATAGTAAATTATTATTTTGCTTGGGTCTGAAGTCATCAGGTTGAGAGATCAGGGCCTGGTCCAGTGAGGAGCAAACAGCAAACAGAGCTTGTTGACAAACAGGAGTGTGTCATCATTCTGCTGCTCCTTGACAGTGATGTTACGGTACGAGAGCAAAACACATGGTTGTCTATGTAGCCTACATAAACACATGGTTTTCTATATGGCCTACAGAACATAACCCATATGATGGGTTTTGCTCAGGTAAAGGGTACCTGCTACAAGGGTAGTCCAGCCATAGGGGTGGGGGAAGCAAAAAACAAAACTTTCCAGAATTTTCACTGCCTCCTATGCGATTTACTGATACAAAATGGCCTCTTCCAGATATTTCACACAACAAATATACATATACAATGTAAGGCTTATGCAAGGCTTCACAATGCACCCATTCAACGGATCCTGTTTGCTGTCACATATTTCACTTCACGCAAATGTCATGCAAAACATGCAAATCAATGTGTACAGTTGGTCTATGCCTTAATTATATAGGACATGGGCAGACTGCAGTGTTTATGAGGGGGATGGGTGTGATCTCGAACACTGTACTCCTCAGCTCATGTACATGTGTGGAGCAAAGGAGGCCCTGGAGGGACAGAAACCCCCTTGTGGGGGGGGGGGGGGGGGGACACACACCTCCGCAGCTGGTGACAGGTCCATGTGCTGGAAACAATTTAAATAAAGACACTGCTACCAGGGACTTCAGGACAGAAGAGCACGTGCATATGTGTGTGAAAGCGAGTGTGTTTCTGTGTGTGTGTGTGTGTGTGTGTGTTTGTGTGTGTGTATGTGTGTGACGGAAAGGTTTCATACCCATGACATGGTTTTAGGTAGAGTAATGGAGAGAGAGTGTGGAATGAACTCAATAACCAACAAGATGCCCCTTAGCTACAAATGTGACAGCTAGCGTCTTAAGCAAAAGCTGTGTGTGTGTGTGTGTGTGTGTGTGTGTGTGTGTGTGTGTGTGTGTGTGTGTGTGTGTGTGTGTGTGTGTGTGTGTGTGTGTGAGGGGCAGCACATCTCACTATAAATATGGCTGTAGATAGACGCACACCACTGATGGAGATTTGTGAGCATGTGCTGAATAAACTCCCTGTAGTCATCTGCAGCCAATCATCCAAAACAAACTGTGTGTGTGTGTGTATGTGAGCGTGTGCGTGTATGTGCGTGTGTGTGTGTGCGTGTGTGTGTGTCTGTGTGTGTGTGCGTGTGTGTGTGTGTGTCCTTACATGATCCTCCCATAAATACATGAGGGCCAGTAACATCAGCTGTCAGGTCACATAAAAGCCTCCATAGTGGCAGCAGCTCCTGCAGCTGTAGCCCTCGTGCCCTCCTTTCACCCCATCAGCACCGGCCCCTCTGCCTGCCACAGGTGAGTCATGACGCTGGGGCCAGCTCAGGTGAGTGATGATGTCGGGCCTCCGTGGAGGTGATCAGTGGATCCCGGGCCGAACTCTGGGCCAGCTCAGGTGAGTGATGACGCTGGGCCTACATAGAGGTGATCCCCCAGCTCGGACACTCACTCGCTGGACTCAGAACCGGGGACAGAACCGGCTCTTCAGGGGATCCGAGCCGAACTGGGGCCAGCTCAGGTGAGTGATGACGCTGGGGCCAGCTCAGGTGAGGACACTCGCTCAGAACCTCCGCGGACTTGGACTCGGGATAGAACTGGCAAACGTCTCTTCAGTGGATCCGGGGCCGAACTTGGGCACAGCTCTGGGGTGATGTGTAAGGAGGAGTACTGTATCTGATAATTGTCTCTGAATGGATTGCAGCTGTAGGGAGGGAGGGAGGAAGAGGGGAGGGAGGGGGGAGAGGGATGGAGGGAGGCTGCTGCTTTTGTAGCCAGAAAAAAATAAAAGAAGAGAAAGTGATCATGTCAGCTCTCCACACCTGAGGCCTCTAAAGAGTGCTTCAAATGAAGCAGTGGCCCACATCATTCATGTACCTACAAACACAGGAGGGAGAGAGGAGAGGGGTGAGAGAGGAGAGAAGAGGAAAGCAGAGGAGGGAGAGAGGAGAGCAGAGGAGAGGAGAGAACAGGAGGGAGAGAGGAGAACAGAAGGGAGGAGAGGAGAGAATCGAAAGAGGAGAGGAGAGCAGAGAAATAAAGGCTTGACCAAAAAAAAACAAAAAACACTACACAACAAAAATGGCCCTGAATGAAGTAAATTACCAAGCGGCGCGTAATCTAGTAAACTAGCACACACTCAAGTGAATACACAATTTACATAAATTATGGAAATGTTCCGTAAGAAACAATTGACCCTCTGCTCCGCTGCTTGCTAATCAGCTGAGCTGTTGTGTGTGTAGCGTAGTGTAGCGTAGCATGGTGCGGTGTGCAAGGACGGAGGCTATGGGTGGGGCTGTCTTTGGGGGGGGGGGGGGGGGGGGGGTGTTGCATCTTCTCCCGGAGGGGTTCGTTTTGAAGACGATACATCTGCACTCTCCCGCTGCTGTTTGAGAGGTATGGCAGGATGGAAAGAAGAAAAGAAAGAAGAGGGGTAGGAGAGAGAAGAGAAGAGAAAAGGGAAGCTGAGGGAAAGACAGGGAGCAGAGCAAAGGAGCGAGAGAGGGACATGGAGGGCGCGGCGAAGCGAAGCGTGGCGGAGAGGAGATAAGGGGAGGGGAGGGGAGAGGAGAGGAGAGGATGGGAGAGGAGAGCAGAGGAGAGGAGGAGCCTTATGGGAAATGAGCTCTGAGCTGAAGGGCCAACTGCGCCCCCTGCTGGTAGTAAGGGGGTAGTGTGGCGTTTTATACACACCATACATCTCTGGGCCCCTCCTAAAGCTCTCATCCCTCCACCCTCGGCATCAGACCACTCCCCTGTGGCCTACCCTCTCAGATCCCCAACACATACACACACACACAAATAAAAACACAAACGGAAATAATAGGCAGTGACAGTGCATCACCACAATGGTCTGACAACATAGATATGTTCTGAAACAACAGGAGCCTTTGTTATAATAATTAGAATAATAATTATAATTATCATAATAATAATAGCCTGCATTTGTATAGCACATTTCATGCAAAGGATGTAGCTCAATATGCTTCCCAGTTTGACAAAGGTACACAGGACAGAGATACACATGACACACTTTGTTATAGTCCAATAGCACCAGAGAACCCAGCCAGGGCGCTGTGTGTGTGTGTGTGTGTGTGTGTGTGTGTGTGTGTGTGTGTGTGTGTGTGTAAACCCAACCAGGGCATTGTGGAGAGCTCCATTAGTGTCCCCCATAGTCCCCAGGGGCGCTTGTTTGTGTGTGAAGTGTTTCCTACGACAAAGGAGGAACATGCTTTTATATGTGTCTGACAAAGGAAGCTATCACCATGTGTGTGTCACAGTAACACCTCACAGGAGTGGTCCACAGCACACCACAGATTCTGGAACACTCCGCTCTAGAATCTAGAATCTAGAACCTTTGGTGTGCGTGGTCTACGGCTGCCACAGGTTAAGTAGACCACTGGGAGAGGTAAGCACAGTGACGCAGGCAGACAAACTGGGTCACATCAAAACAAAACGCTCGGATGGCGGTAGCACGTCTAATAGAATGTCCAGGAATGCCCCAAAAATTTTCTCCCTGTCCGCCATCCCCCGCTAGCCATTTAACAACACACACTGACACACACTCACACTCACACTCACACACAGTCACACACTGACAAACAGTGTTATTTATAGCACAGCAGCGCCGTCTGCCTGTTGCTAGGAGACGGGCTGCTGCAGAGTTGGAGGGTTAGTAGTCACCCTACTGTATCTCGGCTAATGCGTATGGGAGTCGCTGGGTTAGTAGCAGAGGTGTCAATCCCGAGTTCAGAAAGTAAAAACCCTGCCATGTTTTCCTTCTAACACAGGTGACTTTACTGAGAAGCTGATCTACCGGTCTTAAGTCCTCATTACGATTAGCTGATTCAGAGCAGGTTTGATTAAATTTGTGGTGGGGTTTTTCCTTTCTGAACTCAGGATTAACACTTCTGGTTAGCAGTCACCCCTACTGTATCTGTCCTAGTGCGTATGGGAGTCAGTCACCCCATCTCTCCTAGTGCATAGGGGAGTCGTAGGGTTAGTAGTCACACCTATCGCTCCTAGTGCGTATGGGAGTCGTAGGGTTAGTAGTCACCCCATCTCTCCTAGTGTGTATGGGTGGAGATGTGAAATTGGCCAGAAGGACTGTGGCACTCCTGGCTAAGAGTTCATCATTATTTGTGTCTCCTCTGGCAGTGTCGCAGCCATCTCTCCTAGTGTGTATGGGAGTCGGACACCCCATCTTTCCTAGTGAGTATGGGAGACGGACACCCCATCTCTCCTAGAGAGTATGGGAGTCAGAGATCTAGTAGTCACCCCTTCTTTCCTAGTGTGTACGGGTGAAGATGGGAAATTGGCACTCCTGGCTAAGTGTGCATTATTATTTGTGTCTCACGCCAGGATTCCCCACCAGCTCAGACCGGCGCCAAATCTCACCGGAATACTCGCCGCACCGGCACACGGTGCGACCCAAAACAAAAGTGTGTGCACACACACCGCCTCACAGATGCACACAGTAACTACAGCGCCGGGCACAGATGATGTAAATAGGAGGCACATTATGGCAAGCCTGTGACATTATGGCAAGCCTGTGACATTATGGCAAGCCTGTGACGGTGGATGTGTGTCTGTTAGTGGGTGTGCTGTGTCAGGCAGTAAACAGGAAATGTGTGTATGTTCTTCCTGCAGCTGTATTACATAACAGAGAAAAATGGGTGTGTCCTGGGTACACCTCCCTTGCACGCTCTCTCTCTCTCTCTCTCTCTCTGTCCCTATCCCTCTTTCCCTATCTCTTCTTCTATCTCTCTCCCTCTCACTCTCTGTCTCTGTCTTACTCTCTGTCTTTATCCCTCTTTCTCTCTCTCTCTCTCTCTCTCCCCAGCACACATATACATACTGATACACAGATAAGCACATGCACACAACCACAGGCACACACTCCTTGCTCAAGCATGTGCATGCATGCACGCACTCACCAACACACATTCAACCACAGCCAAATTAAAGCTCCCCTACTGTATGTCCACATATGCAGACACATGCATAATTACACCGCTCTCATACGCGCACACACACACACACACACACACACATACCTCTACAACCACCCAGAACACACATACACACACACGCACACATGCACACACACACACACACGCACACTCAGTCTCCTCCTGAGTACACAGATGCGTGGTGTGTGGGGGGTGGGGTGCAGGGTGCAGGGTTAGTGTAGGGCTAAGGATGGGGCATCAGGTGGCACAGTTTGTCCTGACCACTGAAGAGCCCTTTTGCCCTCCTGCCTCTTTTGCCCTCTTGCCCCTGCTGGAGCCCCTTGCCACCCTGACAGTCTGCGAGGTCAAGAGGAGGCTCTCATTACATTCATCTACTAAAGGTCACGACCCCCAGACCAACCGGTTGCCATGGAAACCGCCTCTGTTCCTCTGTTGTCATGGCAGGTGTCTCTGGGAGATGGTCAGCGGTCAGAGCTTGGCCATACTGGACGCTCACTCTGACCTGAGTGTTCATGGAACGCAGGGGACAGTTGGTAGTTTCTCCTTCTCATGACCAGCTGACCTCCAGTATCTTATTCTCTGGACCAGTGGGAAACTAGTCTTGTGCTAGGGGGTTAGTGTGTTCCCCGCTGGTAACACTTTCTGTGAACCCAATCTTCCTATAAGTGCATTCATAAAGGGTTATAATGCATTCATAAAGCTTTATAATGCTTGAGATAAGTATTCACAACTATTTATACGTACTCATGACTGCATTCGAAAGGCATGATAATGCTATGTTATAAGCCTTTATAACTTTAAGTGATACAGTGCTTTAGAAACCCTCTTTGACCTTTTTCACCTCATCGCAGTATATATTATACTATACTTATAAAGAGGTTAAAATAGCTTTATAAGGCACTCTGTCACTTAAAGTTTTAAAGACTTAAAACACAGTATTGCTTTACAGGTGCAGTTATAAGTATGTATAAATACCTGTGAATACTTATGTCAATCATTATAAAGCTTTATGAATGCACCCTTATAACCCTTAATGAATGTGATTGTGAGGTGTAATAAATACTGGGTTCACAGAAAGTGTTACCTTCCCGTCGTACATGCTCACTGTGTACTGTGTGTCATTAACTCATGGATGGGCAAAATGCAGAGACCAAATTCCCCTCTGGGATTAAAATGGTGTGTATGTTATATCGATTGTACATCTTGCCATGACCGAGATACACACACACACACACACACACACACACACACATACACACATGCTTGTTACTGTGGCAACAGTAACTCACACTGAACCTATGGCACTTAAACTAAACTAGGTCCACTCTTGTCGTCACCAGCATTCAAGTGTTACAAGACACTGAACCAGGTCTCTTCTTGTCACGACCAACACACACACACATGCACTGTTGCTGTGGTAACGCTCATACTTGAACTGGGTCGCTGTGTTATGATCAACGCGCAGAGGTTACGGAACTCCTAATAAACCAGGTCAGTCCCTCAGGTGTTATAGCACCAGTGTTTCTTTCTCTCTTTATTTATTAAATGAAATTATTTTTTTAAGAATTGCAATGTGGAAAAGGCACCGGTTTCAGAGAATGAAGATTTAGCATCAGCACACCGACACTGCTAAACAATAAACAAACAACTAATCAAAAAATAAGGCCTTTCCATTTGACAATGTGTAAGCACCACTCTCAAAGGCTTACTTTTAGGTCTAAATTCTCCCTTTTCCCCCCAACTTTGCCTCCTGTACTTGCAGCATGTTATGCCTATTCTATCCTACTGGACTCTGTGTTTCCCAACGCACACACACACACACACACACACACGTTTTGTTACTCGAGTAACACTCACAATGTTACAATTACCTGTAGGCCAGCACAATGGAAGACGGGAGAATCAGAGAGCGGGAGCGACACATGATTACACAAATCAGCCAAAGCAAAACAGAGAAAACAGAATGTTTATATGATCCCAGCTTTGTCTGCCGGGCCAAAGTACACTGTATTTTTCTGCACTCTACAGTAGGCTGTATGCAATTTTCTGTCTGCAGAAGGAGAAACTTATGTGGCTTCATTCTCTTGCCAGCTCTCGAGCCACACACACATACACACACACACACACACACACACACACACACACACACGCATACACCAACACACACTGTCTCTCACTTCAGGGATTTTTTTAACTGCGCTGGAAAGGCAGGTAAAAAAGTGCAACTGAAGCTGTCGTTATGAGGGGAAAACAATGATGTTGTCCCCAGTGGGCCAATTATATTTGTATGTGGGCTTGTGTTTATCTCTGTGTGTGTTTGTGTGTGTGTGTGTGTGTGTGTGTGTGTGTGTGTGTGTGTGTGTATAAATGTGTGTGCAGAGAGAGAGAGAGAGAATTTTGCCTACATACTGTTCATACTTGTGTGCAGTCACAGATACACTGTGTGTGTGTGTGTGTGTGTGTGTAGAGAGAAAGAGAGAGAGAGAACTTTGCCTACACACTGTTCATACTTGTGTGCAGTCAGTACATACACTGTGTGTGTGTGTGCGTGTGTGTGTGTCTGTGTGTGTGTGTGTGTGTGCATGTGTGTGTATGCATAAGATAGAGGGTCCCCTAGACCCTGGACAGCACATGCAGCCGCAGTGGTGAAAATGAGACCTCTCTGTTGCCTGTAGCGCTTACATCTCTGACTAAGACTAAGATGCCGGCCGCTTCTTTAAATAAGCCTTGTCAACTCCCATACACACATCCGCAGCAGACAGTTCTAATCTCAGACGACGGCATCACGCACTGATCATCCTCCGCAGGAAGACCCACAGACACCTGCCGGGAGCACCCCAGAGACAGTGACACTCAGCACCCATCCCCTCCCTCGCGATGGGCGGGTGGGGGGGGGGGGGGGTGCTGTCTTTGATTGATTTGGCCAATTTACATCAGCTCATAAACCTCACTGAGAGGCGGGGGGGGGGGGGGGGGGCTAATTGGCTATTAAGTGTCCTAGCAAAGCACTGAAGTGACATTTGTGTCTGTAGACTTTGTGGGAACAATATGGCTTTGCTTGTGCTGGATGTTGCTTACTGAAACAAAATGTTTTTGAGAAATGTTTAAAATAATTGTCTTTCTCTCTCTCAAATTCAAATTCAAAAGCTTCATTGACATGACAAAAGCACTTGTGTTGTCAAAGCATTTGCAAGCAATAAATAGATCGGTGAAAACAATCTTAAAACTTTAAAAAACGTGCTTATCTCCCTCTATGGGAATGTAATCAATTTCTCTGCCTAGTCTGGCATTGAAGTCACCTCATATTAGTATCTGGGGTATGGACTGAAGGTAATGTATTTCTTTTTTAAGCTCATTTTAAAGATTGGCATCAAGAATAATGGGAGGTTGATGGTGGAATATAAATTTCAGAGGTAAAAAGGACTTGGTTCCAATTTAAAAGTAGAAGAAGAATCCAGGTATTTATTTTAACGAAAGCTATGTTGAAGAAGGAAGAACTATGTTGTGAAATTGCAATTAAATGCTCTCTCTCTCTCTCTCTCTCTCTCTCTCTCTCTCTCTCTCTCTCTCTTTCTTTCTTTCTCTCTCTCTCTCTCTCTCTCTCTCTTTCCTTGAATGTGTGGGTGTACCTCTTTTACACCAAAATCAGGTTTGAATAATAAATCAGAATCGTGTTACATGCAATAAAATGTATAGGCTATTAATATGAGCTAACCATCTTAATCATATTCACATTCTAGAATGTTGTCACCAAAGCATGCAGTCACAAACTTAGAAAACATATCAGTGCCCTCTGCTGGATTTCTATGGCTCTGCAACATACACACGTGTTAAAACGTAACAGGGTTATTTAACTACTTCGGACCAACCAGTGTAACCATGTAAAATAAATTAATATTACAAATGGTATGGTAAATAAATAGGGGCGTGGTTGATAGCATGCCTAAGCCTATTGTCAAGTTGTTAGTAGGCCTTTCTTATTTCTATGATTTTGGAGCTATTAGAGTTGTGTGTCTTATATAAAGCTAAAAACCCAGTTCAGTCTACAATAGGCTAGGGTAGGCAACTAAAATATAATGGGCTTAGCTATTATTGTTGTTATTGTTATTGTTATTGTCATTGGTGTAATTATTATTATTATTATTATTATTATTATTATTATTATTATTATTATTATTATTATTATTATCCTATTACGTCTGAGGCCCGATTTGTTTACCTGCACAGCGCGCCAACGCTGTTAATGCGCGCTATTATAGGCCACTCATGCCTTGGGCCATTTACACATTTCCCGCCTGAAGTCTGGCCGTCTGGTCTGGACACTGCTGTTATTTAACTCTTTCACGTGGTCCGAGTCTGTCCGTCCGTCTCCTCTCGCTAGAACGACGGACGGAGCAGCCAAATTGGGACCGTCCCGACGTCTGGCCTCGCGCCACCGTACTTTGTTTAGAAGGGCACTCCTCGCGGCACAGGTCCAGACGCTGCAACTGTCATCATCCACTTCTGTTTTGGCGCGTTGCGCGTGAGAACGGGGGTGTGAAGGCGGGTGTTCGGTAACACCATTAATCATTTCGGGCGCTGAGACACTGTGATTCTCAGTCACTGACGTAACGCCGTTTGCTTAATAACCTATGTGGCCTATCCACTATATTCAGAGCATGCTGGTGCATCGGCCCAGCGCACTATCAGTTGATATACTGTACTTGGAGTGCAGACAGTTTTGCTCCAGATAGGCTGTATGTAAGATAACTAACAGTAAAAAACAGACACAGGAGCTGCATGACTAGTCCCCTTTAGAACAGCACATGCGAAATAGGCAGAAGTATCTGACATGTAAAGGCAGTTTTTCACATTTTTACCAGACATTTCTTAAAACTTCTATGTCCCATGGCCTACTTCTGTTTTATAGATGCATATTAGATGCAGAAAATGCTTGACAATTCTGAGTGAGTTGCTGTCTTACTGAAAGCCTTTCAGTCCTCCTCAAGTCTTTTCAGGTGATTTTTTTTTCTGCTCCTGAAACTATTTCACAGCCAACAAACAACTTGTTTGTCTCTTTGCCAAATGTGTTGTGTCAGCATTTCCTGTAATAAGCCAGCTTACTCAACATTAATAAATATTTAATACCATATGTGAATAAAGAAAAAAAACTGTCTAATGTGTTTTCAAACGGCACAGAAATTATGCATAAAGACCAGACATGAAATATAGAAAACTGCAGCATCCAAAGTTTGTTAGTCCTTGGCGTCAAGCTTCCAGAAAGTTTGGTGCCTTTGAAACAGATTGGAGGAGACACCTCACCCACCACTGCAGAGACTGTCAAACCGGCTCTCGCACGCTAACCACAGAAGATTTCATTAATTAAAGAGCATTTTGTGGTGCTATTAAGCACCCACACGGCCCCGTTTGGCGAGAAGCTACTATTTCTAACATGTTTTGCGCGCCAAAGACCTGAATCTGACAGCCCGTGTGGGAGGCAAAAAATGAGAGGAAGAATTTTGAAATACTGTATGTGGATCCACTGAAAAAAATGTTCACAATTTATGTCTATACAACAGGAGGTACTTTAAATATAAAATTAAAAAAAAAAAACAGAATAAATAATTCAAGTCAAGGTAGGTGGGTTTTATTGTCGTTTCAGCCATATACATTACATAGTAAGATGAAAAAAACGATCAGGAACAATTGGTGTTACTCACAAACTGTTGAAAACAGAAGAGACAAGACAGATACAGTACATTGTGCGCACACACACTAAATATACACACGATAACAACTAAGCATAAACATTAATGACCAGACATTTTGTGTCCTTCAATATGCCATCATTTGATTCATCATCAATCATTCACTGTAAGTGGTGCGGCCACTAATTGTTTGTTGTACACATCAGCAAGTTAATTTCATATAAACAATCACTCGTTTGTAGGACGCATCATTTTTATGGAGGTATATGCTGTGATGTTCATGTCCTCCAAGGATTACTAATTACTATGACAAGCATACAAGGATACAAGGACAGTTTTTGTCACATACATAGAGTAGGACATGCAGTTAAATTGGTGAAATCTATTATGAAGGAGTGGTTCAGGTACAAGTCAGTAAAGGCATACATCAGATGATAAAGTGTATATGTGAATGCAGCACTGTAGCCTACTGAGCGAGGCTGTCTGAAGGGATGCTATGCTATATGCTATTGCTAATGCTATAAACTCTGTGACCCCCAAACTTTTTCACCACAACTAACTTTAAAAAAAATATCAAAATGTGTGGGGAAACAGTAAATATTTCATGATACATTCTGCTGTGAATTCCACTTGATAGCAAAGTAAACTTACACACAACATGAACTGTACAAAAGGCTTTCATGTCTGATCTTATCATTGTTCAACAAAAGCTGTTTCACATAGCATTTAACTGAGATATTTTTGTACATAGCAGAATAAAGTATTCATGTTCAGTGTGCAGTGACAATGTACAGTACATAGCACATGGCACACAATGTTTGAATCACCAGCGATAATGATAACAAGAGACCAGGAAAGGCCAAGCCTGAGATTCTACTTTAAGAGATGACTTTTATAATCTTTGAATGAGACATTACAACAGAACAGAAATGTTTCTGAACCGAAGCTATGATGAGAATAATCAGGGTGAAGACATGTTGTGAAGACACGTGCCTTGTTTTCTCCTCTCTGTCTGCTGTTTCCCCATACTTTGTCTCTGCACCTCCTCCTCCTCCTCCTCCTCCTTCCTCTCCTCCTCTTGCTCTGCTCAGAGACAAAAAAACAGCATTTCGAAACAGTCAGAAGGAGAAGTATGTTGCAGCTTTCATCTCCCTCTTCCCTCACATGGGGAAAGCATGTGGAGTGCGGCCCTGTTGCTCATTGCTGCCATGATTGTGATAGCCTTCAGTCTTCTGTAAGCTATATGGTGAAATAAGTACTTGTGTGTATCGTCTCTTTCCCTCTCTCTCTCTCACACACACATGCATGCACGCACACACACACACACACACACATACACAAGGAGAGAGACAGAGAGAGAGACAGAGACAGAAACAAAGACAGAGAGACAGAGACAAAGACAGAGTGTGTATATTTGTGTGCGTGTTCTCGTCTCTGTGTTTTTAAGGGAGGGATAAGCCAGAGTTGTTTTTCTCTGAAATGTGGCAGGATGACATTTAAACAGCCGTCCTTGACAGATACAGAAGGGAAGGAGAGGAGCAGGCCATAGAAATGAAGGGGAGGACATTGACTGGAAGGGTGACTGCTGTAAACATGTCTAGGTAGTGGAAATATAACACACAGCATCACTTCAGTATATCTGCTTTCATATGGTGTAGGATGTTTTATACTAAAACAAACGTGGGTCAATTTATGATGTTGGAAGGCATTTTGTCATAATAAAATACTGTATATACATTGCTTTCTGACTTCATGTCATGTCTTAAAACCAAGCATCTTTGATGGCATAGAAGCATTTTTGTTTTAGTTTAAGAGACTTAGCACAGCAGTAAAACACGAGTCTTGTGCCGCATGAAAGTAGCCTACGTAATTTCGTCCCTGTTCCAAGGTGATGAAAAGTAGCTTACTGGGTCCCTAAAAAACTCATATGGACGCTCTTTTTCCTCCGCGGGGTTTGAGTGGGTCGAACGCATGCGTAGCACAACACGGTAGTGGAGAGAATTGTGAATGGGGGGTGGGGGCTCGGGGGGAGTAGTTTGGGTGTACAGTCAGTCAGAAGTCGGACTGAGTGGAGCCAGGAAGTAACAGAGCCATGCAGCAGCGCGGATAAAGTCGACTCTGAGAGCGTCTGTTGTCAGTAGACGGAGACCTCTGGCGTGAGAGGGAGAGAGAACAATAATCCGGTAGTAATAATTCTAGCCGAGATCAATATCAAGTCCACTGCGACGGCTCGGGGTGAGTGCACAGGGGTTAAGGTAATCTTGAGAAAAGGGGTAAAGAGTCCGACTCTACCCCACAATAACGTAAATATCTCAGGAGCACATTGCTACACTCTTACTCACTCCATCAGACTGAGAAGACGGAAGGAAATAAGAGCGGGATTCAGGGGAGTTTCTCGTCAACATTTCTCTCGCTCGCAGAAAAATACAACAACCGAAAATTGATCACATAAAAACATTCAAGATGCCTCGGGTTGTCCCGGATCAGCGGAGCAAATTTGAGAACGAAGAGTTCTTCAGAAAACTCAGCCGGGAGTGCGAGGCAAGTTTGTTAATTTCATTCTTTTCATTAAGTGGCGGAAATGAAGCACCAGGTCTTGTCAGTGTTCTATGTTGAAAGTTACAATATTCTCAGACGTTTTACTTTTGACAAGTTGGGTCAGGGTCTTCAGCGGCAGTGGTTATAGTTTTATTTCTTATTTGAAAATGAAAAATGTCTAGCAAAGCATTGTAACCAGTATTCAAAAGTTCTGAGACTTCCTAGTTGTGTGAGTCCTATTTAGCTTCGAGCACTTAGCGTACTCAAAGACGTACATCACAGAGTAATTCAGTTTATTAAAACATAACTAGGTTCAAATGACATAAACCATCAAATTACAGTAAGTTCCATCGCACCTGGTCGCACACATACAAGTCTGTTATATGCATTCGTAGACTACATAAACAAATGGCTTCAGTCAAAGTGTAGCCTGCAGACACTGCAACCGCAGAGACACTTTTCATAGAAATATTTTAGTTTCATAGAAATATTCCAGTTATAAATAGTCCTATTTAGCAGAGATGTGCCGAAGAGAGATTGTGAATTATGTCGCCTTGTTGGTGTTCCCATGCAGATCAAATACACCGGCTTCCGAGACAGACCACACGAGGAGAGGCAAGCCAGGTTTCAAAACGCCTGCAGAGACGGACGCTCGGAAGTTGTAAGTATCTGGAGCCTCAGTTTAACTAAACTGTTTTGGGGATTTGACCTATACAATTTCGCCCTAATAGCGAGTAATGTACCGCATCAGCACCCAATAGCCTAGTGGTAGCCTAATAGCCCCTTATCTGATCAGAGTCGGTGCGCAAAACAGAGGTAGCTTACCTGTCAGACACCTAAGTTTGGCCACAAAGACCAACTGCGAGTCGGTGTCAGTAACTTATAGTGCAAATAGATGAACGTTTATTCTCCAGACAGACACGTTATGCAAGTCTTACCCCAAAACACTCAGACCTCCTAGACTTCCCTTTTTTCAAAATCAGACAAGGCCCCAAACCGAGTCGAAACCGAAATTATAATTGGGTGCGTAAAACAGCCCAACCAAGTACCTTTCTTATCAATGTCTATAGACTATTTCATCACGCTGGAGTAAGCTATATTTTAAGGTGTTTATTCTCGTTGCCTGTCATGGGACCCTTTGAGAACACGAGCCTTTGAATAATGAGGCTCAAACATGAAATGCAAGGCAAGTCAGCCCTTCGGCTATTTGAATCTGTCTCTGTGTGTCTTTCTTTTAATCATCGTAAAGAAGTTTTTTTTTCGAGGCTACCGTAATGAAGTCGGATGTGTCTAATTTAGCGTCTCGTATAAATACCTCGAGTCTGCATGTGACCCGTTTGACGCCATTCCCTGCTTCCAGTGGGACTTTATTTACCCCGCAGGACCGCAAGACAGTGCAAACAAGCACAAATAATACCGCTGCTTATTGTTGCTGCAAACATCCATTTTATTCTTAGAAAGGCTGTGTCTTTTTGTTTCCAAAAATCACACGCTATATCTTGGTGATCTATCAGAATTAAATTAACTCCCTAATACACCCATTCTGCTTCGATTATTTTAATTGTTAAAAAAAATACTGAAATCGGAATGTGATTGCGTTCAGGATGACTTAAGTGTTCAGTGTGATTTTGTACATTTTGTGTCATAGTATACTGTGAAAAAATTATTTGTAGCTTTTTTAAAAGTTATTTTATATCATTATTTGTATAGCCTCATTTAGAACACTACTCAGTTTGTGTAATTTTAAATCGGTGAACAATGTTTTACAAATAATGCTTGTTTTTAACTTGTTTTTATTAGGTTTATATGTAGGGCCACTTTTTTCTTTTTTTTTTTCAATGTGTTCAGTCAGGCATATTCAGGCCTAAAAGTCAGTGGAAAAGAGGGGAAAAAAACTATGGGTCAGGAGTCTGTATTTTTTTTAGTGTATGTGCATATTTAAAAAATCTTTATGCAGGAATAAAAAAAGATTATGCAGGATAAAAATTGTCCCTTTCCCCCTGCTTGTTGTGTGTGTGTGTGTGTGTGTGTGTGTGTGTGTGTGTGTGTGTGTGCGTGCGTGCGTGTGTGCGCATACCTATGCTTGCTCTGTGTGGTTGGGCCTTGTTTTAGGCTAGTCGTAACTGCTTTAATTTAATATGTGGGGCATTTTTCAAAGTAAGCCAGTTAGAAGGGCTGCAATTACTGCCTATGGAAAGATTCTTCAAAAACACAGTATTGATTTCCCTCCCATCTCTCATACTGTTATCTGTCTGTCTGCCTGTCACACACATATTCCCTCCTTCTTTCTGTTTTTCATTCTTTCTCCCTCTCTGTCTTTATTCTCTTCCTCTCTTTCTCTCTCTCTCTCGAAGCCTGAGCTTCCAAGC
>CM059268.1:6053386-6055886 GCA_030347295.1 Setipinna tenuifilis | reverse complement strand
ACTACAAGAGACCAGAAATAGTGTTTTATTTTTTTTTAAAAGTGCCTTTAGGTCTTCAAGTGCACTGTCCCTGTAAGCCTGATCTGGTTTGCCCCATTTCTCACTCTCTCTCTCTCTCTCTCTCTCTCTCTCTCTCTCTCTCTCTCTCTCTCTCTCTCTCCTTTTTCATGTAAATGTTTAAAGCTGTGTGGTGCTGTTAGGGGAAACCGGACCTCGTCCCTGCCCGCCCGCACGGCCTCCCGCCCAAGAGGCCCTCGTCCCCGTCCCCGTCCCCTCTCGTCCTCGTCACTGGCAGCCCATTTGACTGCTCTCAGTAAATCAGTCATCAGTCTCTCTCCCTCACGTGCCCCCCCCCCCCCAGGCTGCTCCACAGGTCCCCCGGCTCATTTCAGCTATTAGCGCCCAAGAAGGGGGGGGGGGGGGGGGGGGGGGAGTTAGTGGTAGCAGAAAAAGAGGTAGCTTGCTTAAAGGCACATACAAAAAATCAATAAAAGTGTGACTTGATGTGTGGATACAGGGTAATGCATTTAGCAAAAGTTGCAGACCATGTTTTGTTCAAGAGATGAAATTGTCATTGAAGAATGGCGAAGGAGAAGATAGTACCGGTACATTGTGATGTGCATTTAGACATTAGAGGCGTGGTGGTAGAAGGGTAGCAATGGTGAGCTGTTAGTCTACCAGGTGGGGAGCAGGGGACCTCATGAAGCAGCTGCAGGGCTGGTCAGCGGTCTGTGTGTGTGACGCAGCAGGCACTCACTCACTGTTGGCCTGAGTGTCCTCACACTGCCCCTGGCGTCACACACTTCAGCTGTCTCGGACACTTCACTGATGAAAATCTTTGATCACCCTTTTTAGTCGTCCTCTCTGTCTGTTCTAGGGTCCTTCTCTGTCTGTTCCTTTCTTCATCACATCTTCTCTTTTATGTCACTCTCTCTTTATCTCTCTCTTTCTCTCTCTTTGTCTCTCTCTTGCTCTCTCTCTTTCTCTTTCACTGTCTGTGTCTGTCATTCTTTTTCTGTGTCTGTCACTTCTTATCTTTCTCTTTCACTCTCTCTTTCTCAATTCTTAGGGGGAAGGTAAAACCAGTAGAAATCTTGCAGGTGGTCCCCCTCCCCCCACCCACCCCTCTTTCTTCCTCTCTCTCTCGCTCTCGCTCTCCCTCCCTCTCCCCCTCTCTCTCTATCTCTCCACTCTCTCTCTCTTTCTTCCTCTCCTCTCTCACTCTCCCTCTCCCCTCTTTCTCTCTCTCTTTCTCCCTCTCTCTCTCCCTCCCTCCCTCTCCCTCTCTCTCTCTCTCTCCCCTCTCTCTCTCTCTTTCTTCCTCTCCCCTCTCTCTCTCTCTCTTGCCTCCTCACTCTCAATGTGCTGACTGACGATCGGCACCATCAAGTCCCTGGTCCAGCTTCAACTGGGGCTTGGGCTCTGGGTTTGGGGCTTGGGCTCTGGCTCTGGCTTTGGCTCTGGTTTTTGGTTTGGGTCTGGCAGGGGGACAGTAGTATTATCTGAGCAGGGCGGGAGAGCGGGAAAGTGAGCGGGAGAGCGGGTGGGCGGGCGGGTGTGCGCTTAGCTTTACCGCTCTTGCTTTCGCTCTCGCTGCTGCTCCCGCTCCTCTGCATCCCCCACAAAAGCAGCTCAAAGCGCAGGCTCCCAGTGCCACTACGCGCTAATGGGAAACAGCTGTGGGGGAGGTTAATTTTAGCGGTAGCTAGCATGGCCTTGGGAGGAGACGTTAGTTAACCCTGTCCCGACCAGACCAGACCAGACCAGGGGCGCTGGCTCTCTGGCTCTCTGTGCTTGTGTCTTAGTTTTATTCTTCTTCTTCTTTTACTTCATCTTTTATTTTTCTTCTTTCGTCTTCATCTACTTTTTCTTCTTCTTCTTCTTCCTCCTCTTCTTCTCTGCCCCCTTTCCCTATCCCAGTAGTGTCTCAGTACTGAATGATGCTGTTATATTAGTTGGGGGATGAGAGTGGTAATGCTCAGGCAAGCTGATGGTGAAGTTTGTGTAGAGAAAGGCCTGGGCGATATGGCGAAAAATTTCATTCCGATATATTTTTTCATATTGACCGATATTGGGCTGGATGAAAAACATGTGGTAGTGTGCTTTCAAGGAACAGTACATGAACACACACAGTGGAACGCACAGAACGCGAAAAAGAGTTTACAAAATAAATAGTAATAACAGTAATAATAAACAACGATTATTAGTCATGTGCTTGATCACTGTCGATTAGTGGTTACGATTGTCGGTTCGATTAATTTTTTGATTAATTGCCCAGCCCTACATAGACACATAGTTTATAAGCACACACACATCCGCAGTTTTACACAGCAAGAGAATTACGAGCAACAGAAACCAAACTCAAAACAGAAACGACTCCACTGATTCAAGGCTTCATTTCTAGAGTGACTCTCTCTCTAAGAAGCACAGGTGAAGAGCTACAGGTGTGTGTGTGTGTGTGTGTGTGTGTGTGTGTGTGTGTGTGTGATAAAAGTGTGTT
>CM059268.1:6040886-6045886 GCA_030347295.1 Setipinna tenuifilis | reverse complement strand
AAAAGTCCTTATGATACTCTTACCCTCGTCTCACAGGCTACTGTAGATGTAATGCTTCTCTCAAGAACATATTCTGTCTCGCTGGCCTAATGTTTCCCTCAGAGACAGTCTTACACAGCATACAAAACAAATGTTGTACTTAATTCCCAAGCTTCTACTACTAGTTTCATATCACTGGGTATGTAAAATACTAAGAGTCATACTTTTACATGGCAAACTAATATTACTTATAGAATAGAATTCTCACAGGCTGGCCAAATGTTACACCACTAAAGTCTTACAGGCCCCTTCAGAACAAATGCATCAATGTTTTATGTCATTCCCAAACTTCTCCTGCTAGTTTCTCATCACTGGGAATGTAAAAATGGATATCCTGTGGGAACAGCTGTGACGCTAATAATGAAACTCTGTTTAGCAACTCTGTTAATAATGAAATAATTAAACTTCTGAAACCGCCCATGGGGATGTCTAATGTGACACTCACAAACATGGGATCTTAGGCCAACCTGAAGGCTAACTTCACAATTGTGTTCTCTTAGCGGCTTCAGCTGCTTCGCTCTAGAGCTGTTCTCTCGTTCATGCTTTTTTAGGGCCAGTCTACAAATAGACACAACAAATACTTTCTTACGGTTAGCCGTCTGCTACTTTCGCTCTCACACTGTCTTTGGCTGCTTAAAGCTGTTCACCAAACCATGGTCGCTTTTCTCTCAAACACACCCACCCACATGTCAGGTTAACCTAATCTCGCAACCCATGTCTCTTAGGGCAGGCTAGCACAACACAACACAAATGCAGATGAGACATACTGTATGTATATCTTATTTTGACGAAACTTCATGTGGGACACATTATAAATGCAGCCATTTTTTTGTTGTTTTCCATACATTTAATAATGAATAATGTATTTTTTATTAGAGATACCAGTTAGTGGAGTAAAGTGAAGTGGAAGTGAAATTGGGTTTGGCGTAGACTGAGTGCAGGGACGGCCATGCTGTCTTGTGCTGTCCACGGAGAGCTACCGCTGGGACTGGGTGGGTCAGTGAAGAAGGTGAAATTTTCCTCTCCATGTTTCCCTCCACCTTTCTGTGGCTCTCCAACTCTCTCTCTCTTTCTTCCTCTCTCTCTCTCTCTCTCTCTCTCTCTCTCTCTCTCTCTCTCTCTCTCTCTTCCTCTCTTTCATTTTTTCGTGTGGAAATGCAAACAGCGCTCTTTTCCATCCAAAGTGATGAGGCTGCAAATGAATGTGTATGTTGGGTTCATGGCCTCTCTCTCTCTCTCTCTCTCTCTCTCTCTCTCTCTCTCCCTCTCACACACACACACACACACACACATATAGTTTTACTCTCTCTCTAACTCTCTCTCTTTCTTTCTTTCTTTCTTTCTATCCGTTCCTCCTCTTATTAACCCTCTATTTCTTTCTGATTCTGTCTCTCCCTCTCTCTCTTTTTCTCCCCCCCACACACACACACTCCATCTCCCGACCCCCCCACTCTCTGTGGCCTCGCTAAAGATTTCCTTTCTGCTGTTTGGCCATGCTTTTCCAGTAGCAATGGGCTTTTAATTATGCTTGTGAGATCAGGGTGCCAGCGTGATTGATGACAAATCTATGCTGCAGGATGGCAGAGACGAATATGCGCAGAACACAAACATGAAAAAGAAAAGAGGGACGGATGAAGGGAAGAAGTGAGTGGAGGATGAGGCTGGATGCAGTGTGTGTGTGTGTGTGTGTGTGTGTGTGTGAGTGAGTGTGTGAGTGAGTGAGTGAGTGAGTGAGTGAGTGAGTGAGTGAGTGAGTGAGTGAGTGAGTGAGTGAGTGAGTGAGTGAGTGAGTGAGTGAGTGAGTGAGTGAGTGAGTGAGTGAGTGAGTGAGTGAGTGAGTGAGTGAGTGAGTGAGTATGTGTATGTGTATGTGTGATGCACGTATGCAGAAGCAGATGATGTTGCATGTTCTCCCAGCTATGGTCAGCGGAGAGCAGAGAGTGTTTTGTTATCTTGTCTTGTCTTGTCATGTCATGCGAGGGTGGAGGGAGGGTGGAGGTGTATGTGTGTATGGGTGTGTGTCTTTATTTCTTGTTCTGTGGGAGCATTGGAGCACGGGTGAGAAATGCATCAGGAAGGTGTAGACCACATTCCTACGCGCAGGTTCCAGGAAATGTTCGCAAAGGTCTGTCCACCACTAGCCAGACTTATGCACTCACCTGCAAGCTGGCAAACTCTGGGACGGTGTGTGTGTGTGGCTCACTCAAAGCCATTTCACCATCAGTCTCAGAAAAGTTTTAGCTATAATTAGAAATATAATATTTGTAAAAAAAATCTGAAGGTTGTGAAGTTATCTTTCTCACCCTCATTGAGGGATGTTGTTACTTTGTAAAATTCCACCACCATTTTGTGCTTTTGTCAATAGCCTGCGCTACCTCCCTCTCTTTCTCTTTTGCTCTCTCTCTCTTTCGCTCTCTCTCTCTCTCTCTCTCTCTCTTTCGCTCTCTCTCTCTCTCTCTCTCTCTCTCTGTCTCTGTCTCTGTCTCTCTCTCTCTCTCTCTCTCTCTCTGTGATTGTGCACATTGGTGGCAGGCCGCACTCCAGAGTGTCCCTGTGGACAGTAGCTGTGGCTGGGGAGCTGTGGTCGAGGTAGTAACAGCCACTCTGGCCTACCGCTGGCTGGACGCAGCCCTGGCCATGACTATACGTTAGGCGGCCATCACTACACACATGCGGCCCGCTGTGTGTGTTATTGTGTGTTATGTGTGTTATGTGTGTGTGTGTTATTGTGTGTGTGCCTAGACGTTGCACTGGCCATAGGCGACCATCAGCACACACGCGGTGTGTGTGTGTGTGTGTTATTGTGTGTGGGGCTGGATGTTACACTGCCCATGACTGTACGTTAGGCGGCCATCACTACACACACAGTCCGCTGTGTGTGTTATTGTGTGGGGCTGGACATTTGACTATACCTTAGGTAGGCATCGGCACACATGCGCTCCGCTGTGTGTGTTATTGTGTGTGGCTGGATGTTGCATTGGCCATAGGCGGCTATCACTACACACGCGGTCAGCTGTGTGTTATTGTGTGTGGGGCTGGATGTTACACTGCCCATGACTGTACGTTAGGTAACCATCACTACACACACTGTCCGCTGTGTGTGTTATTGTGTGGGACTGGTCGTCGGGCAGGCCATGACTATACGTTATGCGGCCATCAGCACACACACACACGTGGTCCGCTGTGTGTTATTGTGTGTGGGGCTGGATGTCTCGTCGCCCATGACTATACTTTAGAAGGCCATCGGCACACACACATACGGTCTGCTTGTGTGTGTTATTGTGTGTTTGGCGGGCCAGCTGCCACCCACGAGAGGTCGGCCGTGCAATTTTCAGGCCGTTAAAAGAGACAAGAGACGACTGGTGTTGACAGCGTCCAGAACAACAACTGTGGCCCTCTGACCTGTCCACACACACACACACACACACACACACACAAACAAACATACTTGACCCTATACACATGCACACAAACACACTTGACCCGATACACACGCACTTTACTCCACACACAACTCCTACACACACTTGACCCTAAACACACCTCCTACATACTGTACTTGACACTACACAGACATCCCACAGACACTTGATACTTCACTTGACCCCGTGCATATCCACACATTTCTTTTTCAAACACTCGTCCCTACACACACTTGTTTACACATATAGTAAGTAAGTCAGTAAATGTAATTAAGAAAACTTAAAACAGCTTACACTAACCAAGTGCTGTACGTAGGGTGGCTAAAATAAAAATATCTTTTTTATACACTCGTCCCTATACACACTTGTCCAGACAAACAACCCCTTACATACACTTGACCCCCACACCCATACACCTGACCCTACACACACACACACACACACATACCTTACACACACTTGTCCATACACACACACATACCTTACACACACTTGACCATATGCACACCCCTCCTACACATACTTGACCTTACACACACACACACACACACAGTTGACTCCACACACACTTGACTATACACACACACACCAATATGCATTTAGCGCAAGCTATTATCAGCTGGGTGGTGAGAGACATTTGGATGCGAAATCAGTTTAACATATACGTTATGTCCTAAGTTCACTTACTCAAACCAAAGGTTTTGCGGTAGCTGAATGTGTCTGTTTTCACAGGGATAACTTCTCTTTCACCGGCTAAAGCCTCATGTTAAGTGGAACAGCAACAGACATGGCTGATAATAGGCACTATGTTGATAATAGCATCACTCACAATAGACAGCCAAGACAGGAAGTGAAGGTGTTTGGGGCAACACTCTTCTTACACTCGCTTAGATAAGATAATCATGGCAGTTCCTAGAATTACTTGACACACAGAGACAGCGAGAAAGAGAGAGAAAGAGAGAGAGAGAGAGAGAAGGAAAGACAGGGGGGGAATAAGAAAGGGAGAAAGAGACAAAGACAGAGAGGTAGAAAGAGAGTGAAAGATGTGGGAGAGAAACAGAGAGAAAGAGACTGGGACAGAGAGCGAGAGAGGAAGAGAAAGAGGGTGAAGGCAGACAGTGAAGAGAAAGACATTAAGGCAAATGAGGGAGGATAGAGGGAGAGAGAAAAAGAGAAGTGGAGGAGAGAGAAGAGAGGCAGAGGGACCGAGGAAAAGAGAGGTAGTTCTAAGAGAAAGAGAGAGAGAGAAAGAGGAGAGAGAAGAGAGGCAGAGGGCTGAGGAAAAGAGGTAGTTCTAAGAGAAAGAGAGAGAAAGAGGAGTGGAGGAGAGAGAAGAGAGGCAGAGGGGCCGAGGAAAAGAGAGGTACGCCTAAGAGAAAGAGAGAGAGAGAAAGGGAGAGGGGGGCAGCTTTGGGGAGGTCCATTATTGGGCAGCTGGGTGGTTAGGTGTGTAGCCAGGGGGTGTCGTGTTAAGTAAGGGGGGGGGGCGGGGAGGGGGGGGTAATTACAGGGCCAGGGGGTGTGTGGGGTAGGACAGGG
>CM059268.1:6025886-6033386 GCA_030347295.1 Setipinna tenuifilis | reverse complement strand
AGTGCACCATGGGAAATGGGAAGGGAAGCAAAGGTCCAGTGCACCATGGGAAATGGGAAGGGAAGGTCTAGGCTGTCTTGTACAAGAAACCCCTGTTTGAGGCGCTCTTAAATTAGCCCCTGAAAAAAATAAATAAATAAATAAACAGAAAAGTTACCAGAGCGTGGGACTGCCCATGTATCGGACAGAAAAACAAACTGGCCAGATGCCTCGTCATATCCCCGTGCTGCGGCTAAAGTCTTTTTATTTTATTTTCTGCTCACTTTTTTTTCCTCTCTTAAATTATTTGTTTGCCTAGATACCGATTTAGCCATAAAGCCCACCTTCTGTCCGAGCGAACGAACATGTGTGTCCCAGCACGTATGTAAACACATACATACATACCTCAGGAACATTTACTTACAACTCTCTTTCACACACACACACGTGAACACACACACACACACACACACACACACACACACACACACACACACAGACACATACACACACACACACACACACACACACAGACACATACAGAAACACACACACAGAAGAACACACACGCTCATACAAATGTATGTAGCCACTCAGTTATAGAGGAACACATTTAGACTCACAGACACAAGTTTATGTACCCACTCAATTAAGAAGAAACACACACACACACACACACATACAGAAACACACACACAGAAGAACACACACGCTCATACAAATGTATGTAGCCACTCAGTTATAGAGGAACACATTTAGACTCACAGACACAAGTTTATGTACCCACTCAATTAAGAAGAAACACACACACACACACACACACACACACACACACATACAGAAACACACACACAGAAGAACACACACGCTCATACAAATGTATGTAGCCACTCAGTTATAGAGGAACACATTTAGACTCACAGACACAAGTTTATGTACCCACTCAATTAAGAAGAAACACACACACACACACACACAGTCTTTTCTCAGATTGAGGAGGCGTGCTCAGCGTCGTGTCTTGACTGGAGCGAGTGTCACTAATTGGTTGCATTGATTATTTCCACATGGCTGCAGGCAACGACATCTGCCACTGCTGCCCCCACCCCCTGCCCCCCTCCCTCATCTCCACCTACCCCACCCCTCCACACCCCACCCCACCTGACCCACCTACCACCCCTCCACACCCCAGGCCTTGCCTCAGCTCCCCAGAGAGGTGCATCGTGGGAAACAGGATGTCACCCTCTGGGTAGCTCGTGTCTGACTTCCACTTCCCGTTTCATGCTGTGAAGTCAGGGGGGAGCTGGGGGGGGCAAGGGTGGTGGGGGGTGGCTTTGCGAGACTCCTCTCACTTCCTGTTGTGAGATTTTTTACTGCCTGTTTGCTTTCAAGCAATCCACTCGACTCGACTCGCTCCCCAGCCAATGCAAATGCATTAGCACTGCGCTACACTTAAGCATAGCCCTGCTTAGCAAACAAACACAAGTTCAGGCACAGCGCGGGCGGTCCAACCTCTGCTCTGACACACACACACACACACTGAGAGAACAGCCAGTGTTTTAAATCATTAGACGGCAGAATTCATTTCACACACGTTGTCCCCGCAGAGGTGTAAAAGCACGTTTTGAGTGATGGAATGCTAATCGGCCCTTTGAAGTCGATACGAGAATTAAAGCAGGTCGTTCTTCCTGCTAGGCGTGCAAGCGTGGCGGTGGTTGGGGCTAGGTGAGTGAATGGGCCTCTTTGAGGCTACAGCCTCGCCTCGCCTCTCAACGCAGGGACGCAGACGTACATGGCCTAAGTATTGCGAGAGGGAGAACAAGTCTAGACTCTTCCGACTGGGTGCAGCTCTGCTCTGTCTGTCTGCACGTGGGCTTTGTCATGTTAAAGTTCCTTTGTACTGCACTTGTGTGTGTGTGTGTGTGTGTGTCTGGGGGGATAAGACACAGATGTATGACTATTGTGTGTGTCTGTGTGTGAGAGAACGAGAGATAGAGAGAGAAGACAATGAGAGATAGAGATGACAGATTTGTCATGCATTGTTGATGCATATTTTGTGTGAGTGTGTATGTGTGTGTATGTGTGTGTGTGTGTGTGTGTATGCGACAGAAAAAGAGAGGGTAAACACACATCTCTGTGTATGCATGTTTGCGCGTGTGTTTGCGCATGTGTGTGTGTGTGTGTCTGTGTGTGTGTGTCGGCCCTTCTGTGTGGTCAGATGGAAATGACTGTTTGCCATAATATAATCACATCATTTAGCAGTCCCTCAGTCAGTCAGCACCGAGGGCTGAGTCATGGGCCTAATGGCCCCCAATACACCTGAGAGTCGTCAGGTGTGCACACCTGAAGCTGTCTGATATTTGTGGATGCCCCCCCCTCGACGGGTAGGGGTGGAGACAGAGGTGGGGGGCAGAGATTTTGGATTGTTTTGGCTGGATGGGGCGGAATCAAAAGACCGCCACAGTGTGCCAGGATTGAGTGGTGATGTTTACACGGGCTCCTGTCCGCTCCTCTCTCTCTCCATCTCTCTCTCTCTCCCTCTCTCTCCCTCTCTTCATCTCTCCCTCTCTCCATCTCTCCCCCCCTCTCTCCCCCTCTCTCTCTCTATCTGCTTTTCTCTTTCTCTCCATCTCTCTCCCTGCCTCCCTCTCTGTCCATCTCTCTCACCATCTCTCTCCCTCTTCATCTCTCTCTCGTGCTCTGTCTCACTCCATCTCTCTCTCTCTTTCTCTTTCTCACTCTCTATCTCGCTCTCTCTCTCTCTCTCTCTCTCTCCCTCCATCTCTCTCTCTCTCCCCCGTCTCTGCCACGCTGGGCAAACACACACTGATCCTCTGTGTCTTCTCCCCCCATAGTTGCCCCACCCTGCCACCCGCCTGCCTGCCAGGCATCCAGCCAGCTCTGCTGCCACCCGCCGCCCTCCGCCCCCCCACCTCCGACCCACCGCCCTCCACCTCCCACCCCCCACCGCCTCCGCCCCACACCTCGC
Source organism: Setipinna tenuifilis (assembly GCA_030347295.1). Lineage (NCBI taxonomy): Eukaryota > Metazoa > Chordata > Actinopteri > Clupeiformes > Engraulidae > Setipinna > Setipinna tenuifilis. The sequence goes on along the minus strand of CM059268.1, from coordinate 6,030,421 downwards.
AACACACCCGCTCCAGCCTCACACATCTCTGTCACTCTCTATTTCGCTCTGGATGCTCTCATTTCTCCTCCTCTCTCTCTCTCTCTCGATCTCCCCCTCTCCCCCTCTCTTCCTCTCTCTCTCACTCTCTCTCTTTCTCCCATTTTTGCGCCCTCTTATTCTCCCTCACTTTCTCTATCCTTTAGTAGTACTTTTCTTTCTTTTCTTTTTAAATGGGGGAGGGTTGGGGTGGGGTGGTTGGCTCATGTAGTGAATGTTTTGACCTTGTGATGGTTCAATAAAGAGATTTTAAACGTCTCTCTTTCTCTCTCTTGCTCTTACCTTCTTATCTGTCTTATTCTTCTTCTCTCCTCTGTCTCCTCTCTTACCCTCTATGAACATTATCTCTCATCTCTCTTTCTTTCTCTTCTCTTCTCTTACTCTCTCTCTTTTTCTTTCTCTTTCCTGTTCCTTTTGCTGCCTTCCTGTCACTATCAGTGTATATCCCCTCTTCCCCTTTAATGTCTCTTTCCATCATTCCATCCCTCTGTTCTTCTGTCTGTCTGTCTATCATGCCTGTTGTCTCCTTCCATCATTCCATCCCTCTGTTCTTCTATCTGTCTGTCTGTCTGTCTGTCTATCATGCCTGTTGTCTCCTGCTCTGTGTCCCACTGTGTCTCCTCCGTCTGGGGGTACTGGCTCCTGGGGAAGCCCATAGCTGCTCCTTCATGTGGCACGGGCCCAGCGTAACCGTATTCCTCCTTAAATATCCCCTCACCAAGACACCCCTCTGACCCCCAGACATACGCGCACACACATACACACATACACACACACACACACACACACACACACACACACACACACACACACACGCACACACACACACGCACACTCTTATTTAGCCAGTCCCAGTTTCACTGATGACACACACACACACACATGCGCGCCATTCTCCCGAGTCCCTACACATGACCTCAGTGTGGGATATCAACACTCCATAAAGGCAGACCTCTGGCTATGTACTCTCACCCCGCCGTAGTACGAGCCTGACCCCTCACAACATTACAGTGGCCCCTTCCCCCTCCCTTTACGCTCACACACACACACACACACACACACACACACACACACACACACACACAGACTCACACACAGACAGACTCACACATGCACTCCTGTCACCATCCCACCACCCCAAATAGTCTGTTGACGTCTTCTGCGCACGCCTACACAGAGGGACACACACACAACACACTCACTTTTATGCACTGTCTTTTACACACACATGCAAGCGCACACACACAGACACACAGACACAGATATTTACACACACACAGTGGAGGGAGGGTTATGTTCTTGTCTTTTAATAGTGCCTGTTGTGCACATCACTGCTCCTTTTAGAAGTGTGGTGGACTGGAGGTGGTGGAGGATATCAAGGGGTCACACTGTGCTCCGACTGACCCTTTATAACTACCGTTACTGTGCTTAATTAACACGCTCACAAAGCACACACACACACACACACACACACAGCCCTATTTACACACTGTGGTGAGTTATGTTCGGCCCTGTTTATAGTGCCTCTTGTGCATATCACTCCTCCTGTGAAATGTCAGTGGACTGGAAATGGAGGAAGATGTGAAAGGGTCAAACCAAACAAGCTGTCCATCCATGGCCTCTGTGCCCCGCCACTGCTCTTGGGCAGTTAGATTCCCATGCACCGCTATGCTGGTGAGCGGTGGTTAGCCTCCCCCAAGCATTAGCCTACCATGCTGCTAAAGCTGTTGAGCTTTCTATCCATTACGCCATTGAGCTTCTCCATGCTGTTAAGTGGTTAGCGTGTCCATCCATTACTGTGTAGTTGGGCTTGCCTATGCATTATCATGCTGTGGGGGCATGTGTGAATTACCCCTTCATAATTGGGGGGAGGGATACCTTTTAAGGGGGCTACTAGCTTTTCCATTTTATAGTAATTATATTAATATGTCGGCACCCCCCAATCCTGCTACTTTTGTCTCTTTGGGGGGTACTGGATCATGATTGGGGGGTACCGTACCCCACAGTACCCCCTGTAATTCTAACCATGTTACTCCTCCATTGCTATGTTACTGAACTGGCCTATACATTAGCATGCTGTTGACTGGTTAGCTTCCCTTTACAATGCTACGCTGTTGAGCTCCTTCATGGATTCCAGTGCTGTTAAGCTGTGGAGGTAACTAGAGGTCTCAAGCAACCTCTAGACTCTTGTGTGGCAGTGGCAGTGCCATATCTGGGGGGTACTACTAACATTTATGGGGGGTACTACCATTTAGATTTTACATGACTTACATTAATATGTTGATACCCGCCAACCCTGCTATTTTTGTCTCTTTGGAGGGTACTGGGTCTTCATTGGGGGCTACCATAACCCCCAGTACCCCCTGCAACTTGAGCCATGGGCAGTGGTCAGTGTCTTGGCTCTTTCTCTCTCTGCACATCGCTCTGTCTCTCGGTGTGGGTCTTGTGTGGGCTGCGAGACTTAATGGCAGCAGTATGCATGCATACCCTACTCATCGTCCTACACACATTCACACACACACACACACACAAACATACGTGCATACACCATACACACACACACACACACATACGTGCATACACCATACACACACATGCACAATCTCACACACACATTCAGTCACTCACACACCACACACACACACACACACACACACACACACACACACACACACACGCCACCCCACTGAAAGTAAAATAAGCAGGCAGGCAGAAGGCAGAGAGTAGTGAGCCGTGCTACTGCTTCTCCTCTGCGTCTGCATTGTTGGCCCTCCCCCAATAAAAACTGTGTGTGTTAGCCTGATGGACTTATGAATGTTCTCCCTGGAAGCTCCCCAGAAAGACATTTTAAATTTGTTATTAATGGCCGACGAGCCTGTATGGCTTGGGAGGGCCGCCTGTTTAAGTTGGACGGGGCCAGAGAAAAAACAGTCCAAAATGATAAAAATATATGTACGTTAATATTCATATTCACGTATTCAGCATTTATTTTAGACGGCTTGTCTGTTGTGCTTTCCCCCTTCCCCGAATGACTCCCTTTTTTGTTGCAGGCTCTGGAAAGATTATATTGCAAGCATGTGTTTTTGCAATGGCACTGCACGATTTTTTGTCTGTACTGTAGTATGTCTGTGATGTTTATTTTTGAAAAATGGGACCGTGCAGCGAGCGTGTGTCAGGTTGAGTTATACTCACATGCGGGGCACCTCGGTGTCGAGTTTAAGGGACGCATTTTTGAGAGCGAGCGAGCGAGAGAATAGAAGATGACTGTGTTCCGTACTGCCGTGCGTTTATTTAATGTTTATACAGGCCCTGACTCGCATTCCGCCCATGTCTGGAATAATTCATCTCTCGGATTGAAATTCATCCATCTCTCTGATCGATTTTTTTATTGTTGTTTCTTTTTTGTGATTATTTATTTATTTATTTATTTATTTATTTTCCCGCTCGTGCAGCCTTTGGGTGGCTCCATTATGCGGTTCTGGGTCGTGAGACTTCCTGTAATGCAAACTCAGACTAAGAGTCAGTGAGCAGAACAGCACAGCATCACTCTTGTGTGTGTGTGTGCGTGTGTGCGTGTGTGTGTGTGTGTGTGTGTGCATGTGTGCGCTCGTGTGTGTGTGTGTGTGTATGTGCATGCGCGGGTGTGTGTGTGTGTGTGTGTTGTGTAAGCAGAAGAGTATCTGTGGCTCAGGCTGGCCCTGAGAGCTTGACGCAGGGAAACGCAGGAGATTTGAGGGGGGAAAAGCGGGGGATTAGAGGGATAGAGGGATAGAGACAGGAAGAGAGCAGGAATGAAGGATGAGAAGGAGGAAGGCCTGCTGACGGTGGATGGTTAAAGAAGAGACGAGGCAATTGGAAAGAAGGATGTTTGTGTTGGTGTGTGTGTGTGTGTGTGTGTGTGTGTGTGTGTGTGTCTATGTCTGTGTGTCTGTGTGAACATGTGTAAAAACAGATACTTATGGAAGCTATCATGGCCGAAGGGCATTTTTATAGGCCTGTGTGTGTGTATGGGTGTGTGTGTGTGGGTGTGTGTGTGTGTGTGTGTGGGTGTGTGTGTGTGTGTGTGTGTGGGTGTGTGCGGGTGTGTGTGTGGGGGGCCACTTTTCATCACTCGGCAGCCTCAGCTTCCCTCTCAGGTGTGAAAACATCCAGACTGGCCCAGACTGCCCTCCACACACACCAGTAGCCAGAAGCTGTGTGTCAGGCCAAGCATCAATCAACCCCTCCCTCTCTTTCCCTGACATACACCACACCACACACACACACCACACACACACAATCATGACCAGCTCAGTGTTTTCACACCTGATTTCAAGTGTGTGTGTGTGTGTGTGTGGTGGGAATTGGTAGCTGAAGGGTGACAGTGTGTGCAGGTGTATAACTGGGGGGCTTTTCGTAGGGGCTAAAATGTATTGCAGGAAGTGGTGTGTGTGTGTGTGTGTGTGTGTGTGCCTGTGTGTGTGTGTACGTGCCTGTGTGTGTGTGTGTGTGTGTGT
>CM059268.1:5995886-6018386 GCA_030347295.1 Setipinna tenuifilis | reverse complement strand
TTGTGTGTGTACGTGTGCGTGTGCGAGTGTGTGTGTGTCTAAGAATGTGTGTATGTTGCCGCTGTTTATTTAGTTCAGCCATCATTTTTAGTGAGTCTGTGTGTGTGTGTGTGTGTGTGTGTGTGTGTGTGTGTGTGTGTGTGTGTGTGTGTGTGTGTGTGTGTGTGTGTTTAGCAAGAGGCTCACAGTGCAGAGTGAGAATCGTCTTTTCAGCAGAGGGATTGTCAAGGTCGCCTGGGTGTGTAAGTTGATCTCGGCACAACAGCAGAAGACCACAGAGTCGTGCTGAGAGCCGGGGCGGCAGAGGCCAGGATAGGTCACCAGTTTTTGCTGTTGATTTGGTTGTTGTTGTCATTGTTATTTTTTCTCATCCTGGAAGGGTTTTTTTCTCTGTGTGCGCAGTTTTTCAAAGAGTAAACAGCAGGTTTCTATGTTGTTTACAAGCTGGCTTGTAGGCAGTATTTGTGTGTTTGTTTTGTGTGTGTGTGTGTCTGTGCATGCGTATGTTTGTGTGGGCGGATATTTGCGCACTCTGGGTTTTTTTTTCCTCCCATTTTTTTGGGAGTGTGGTCTGTATTTGTGTGTGTGTGTGTGTGTGTGTGTATGTGCATGTGTGTGTGTGTGTGTGTGTGCGTGTGTTTGGGAGTCTGTGTGTGTGTGTGTGTGTGTGTGTGTGTGTGTGTGTCCGTGTGTGTGTGTTTGGGAGTCCGTGTGTGTGTGTGAGTCTGTGTGTGTGTGTCTGGGAGGCGCCGGGCGGAGCCTGACAGAAATCCGAGGCAGTAATGGCTGAGTGTATGATGGATGGAGAGGAGATGGATGGAGAACAGAGGGCACATTTTTCATCTGCCTACAGTCCCTCCCTCACCCCCCCTCCACCACCCCCTCCACCCCCCCACTACCCCTCCCCAGCAGGTGGGATTATGGGGAAGAGTTATGTGCCGCCTATGAAAGTATTAATATATCATTAGTATTGATCTTTTTCATTAGGACATTAGGCGCCCTGTCTGCCTCGGCCAAATATAAGCTCTATCGACATGCAGCACGGCCTCGCAGTGCAGCCAGGCTCCATGGGATCAATACAAACCCTCCCCTCCCTCCCAAAAACACCCCCCCTCACCCCCAAACCCGCCCCACCCCGCCAACCCCCCAGCCCAGCCCAGCCCAGCCCATCCAGTCCCATCTCCTCCCATATCCTCACAGCACTTACCACGCACAGATGTAGACTCGGACATAAAAAAAAAACATCCTCACTTAGGACTTACTGTTCCTCCTTTGTTTAGCTGTCATTACTAGGGATGCTGGGGTATGTAGTACTGGAAGGACAGATTTATTTTTTCACTTCACACATTTCCTACTACTTATAAGTACTTCTCACTCAGATAAAGAATGAGAGAAGGGTCTGAATGCAAAACAGAGATTTCACAACAAGGAAATTGCTTTTGACCCCTCTCATTCATCTCAGTTAGGTGCACTAGACCAGGCCGCATCAGTTAATGTAATTGGTTTAATTAAAATTTAAAAGTGTGTATTTGTATATTTTTGTCAAGTAATAATAACACCTCACAATACATTTAACAGTCATTGTGAGTGGTCTGTTTAACAAGTAATCAACGTGTGAGGTGTGACACGTGTGGGACTAGGAGACTTCCCTGTTAGCTGGTTCACAGTCCACACCTACAGAGAAAGAGCAGAAAAACAAGCCCAAACTGCCATGTATGGCTGGGTGATTTTTGGACGCCCCTCTCCACGTGTGATGACCAGTGCTTTCTTAGGCCGGGGGGGTGGAGTGGGTGGGGCGGGGTGGGTGGGGGTGTATTTCAGTGGTGTCTGATGCCGGCCCAGGTTTAGCGGAGGCATTAATAGCTCATCAGGTGGATGGTGACTGCATGCCGTGTCGCTTGAGCAATTTGTGACCCTGACTGCCTCTGTGTCTGTCGTTCTCTCTCGCCGTCTGCCCGTCTGTCTATCCGTCCGTCCGTCCGTCTGTCTGTCTGTCTGTCTGTCTGTCTGTCCACCCGTCCGTCAGTCCGTCTCGCACGCTCGCTCGCACGTTTACTATGTTGGGAGGAGATTTAGACGTAGACACATAAACATACGTATCTGTGACAGGCAGACCCGTCACCCTTTTATTTTTAAAACGCGTAATGATGAAGACTTCCCTCTGGCTAATGACCGTCTGCCAGTGCGGCCAAAAAAAGACTCATGTTTTCAGCCAGCTCAGGCAGTGCTCTGGGGCCCCCTGCTGGCCAGTAAGCAGAATAGCATGAGGTCAGCTGTTGGGCTCTCCCATGGCTCCTGTGGGCAGCTGATACTAATACATATGACCCCTGTGACTACAACAGCCCAGCTAAATCTCTCTCCCTCTCTCTCTTTCTCTCTCTCTATCTCTCCGTCTCTTTCTCTCTCTCTCTCTTTCTCTCTATATGCGTAGCCCAGGCGACAGCAGGATCCCAGCCCTGGCTCCAACATGGGCAACGCTGATGATCACAAGATGCGCTAAGCGACGATGGATGCAGGGGGGGTGGTGCTGGGGGGGGGGCGGACGGCGCGTCATGACCGAGGGCCAGCTTCACCCTCCACCATCTATCGCCCAACAGGGGAGACCAAAGTCCACAATGCCAGGGGATTTTTTTTAGGGGTGGGTGGGTAGGGGGGTTGGTATTAAGGCTATGTCCATATTAATCCTTTTGTAAATAATAAGGTAGCAAAGCTGTCCTGTTTCTGCCTGTCGTCCACACTAGTGTGTTGTTGTCAGGCTCTGGAACTGTGACAGATCAGAAATGAAGCCGGTGACAGAGCCATTTGAGAACGGCAGTGCTCAGAAGTTAAATCTGTGCGTGTGGCCATAAAACTTGTTTCTGAGGCAGTAGAAAGAGACTGATGTGGACATAGCCTAAGTTGATGGGATTTTGGGGGGTGGGGGGTGGGAAGGGTATATTGGAGAGGGCTGGTATTCATCTGGGAACCGAGTGGGGGGGTACTATCACTGATCCAAGTCCTGAGTTCCTCCAGTGGGTTTTGCACTATGTGACACATTCAGCTTTGTCCCCCTCCTCTTCTATATGCATGGACTCCTTACATGTTTTTATTTTTCTCATTGTGACCCTACCCCTATGCAAGCTATTAGCTCCTCTTATTTTAGCACTATTTTAATGAAATGGCATTTTCTATTATTATTTTATTCTTTATTTGTGTGAAAGTCAGGATGTTTACTTTTTTGTATTTTCTTTTTCTTTATATATGCAAAACAAATGTGTGTCCTCATCATGCTTTTATATGAAAAAAAAAAATCTGTTTAATAACATCACATGTTAGATTGTGCTCTCAAATAGATAGGTTACTGTAGGACACACAGACAGAAAGGCACTTCTGATTTCACGAATGAAGAATGACCTTACTTGTCCGCTATGACCCCCTCCTCTTGCTCTCTCTCTCTCTCTCTCTCCCTCTCGGTTTTTGAATCTGTCTGCATATCAGGTTGTAAGGAGACATGCTTTGAACATTTTAAAAAAAGCAGCAGGAAACCCATATTGAGGTCCCTGTCGCTCTGAGCATGTTTCTGAATAAGAGACGGGAGAGGTGTGCTTCCCTCTTTGTTTTGACTATTACCCTTATTCTTCCTGTTATTATTCTTCTCTCTGTTTCGAGTTTGTACCATTTCAGGGTATTTAATGTAGTTGCAGTTATACAATTTTTTTTCTCCCTGTATGCTGAATGGGAAAGCACATTTTTAGCCTGATCCAAATGACTTGTCCCATGAAAGATATTTATTAATGTTCATGTTTTTATTTGACTATGTCGTTGCTTTGGGGAGGTCTGTTCCCTATGATTTTATCAGTAACTATTTGGCTCATTCAGTAATTCTTCTCAGCCCAGAGCCAGTTTTGTTTTTCTATTTTTTTTTTTCTTTTTCTGTTTCTTCATGCAGGTGGTCAGGCGAACCTGATCCTTTTTTGTAGCTTACAGACAATTACAACGGTTTCCACACACAACACAGTACTGACCCTCCCCATTAATAATCAGCCATCCAGGGGGGGTGGGGGGGGATATGAGGTGAGTTTCATGTCAGAAAGATAGTTTGAATCACTCTGGCTTACATGGTAACTGAAGGCACAGTTTCACGGCTAATAAAAATATAAATCTTCTCGTATTTAGGCATATCCTATTTACTACATAAAGTACAGAGATACAGATCTCCTGTGATGCGGACTGCTATCGATCAGGGTGGTACTGAAATAGGTCTGTTATATTTAGCACTGTAATGCAGTCAGTTTACACTCACACACACGGTTGGTACGGCTGTCCTGGAACGATTGCTATTATGCTTCAGTCGTCATCAGAGATCTGCACAAAACTATAAGGTCACCCACTGCAAAATGTGAAATTCAATCATCTTTCGTCATGCTCTGTGTACACATATTTGTTTTTATTCTTAAGGAAAGGTTAATGCATCTGAACATTACTCTGCAAAGTGTTATTGGTTTTTTTTTTGGTTTTTTTTTTTTTTCAAGTTTATGTTGGGTAGCAGCAGGTTTTGGTGGGCCTTTGCTAGCATTGAGTAAGTGCTTTTTGTTAAAGGAATCTAGATTTTCCAGAGGCCAAGTGGGTAGTCAGCATGTTGTTGGTTGTGCTTGGCAGAGAGGTTGGCATGGAGAGTTAGAATACTCTAACATTACGACAGGCTGCAGCAAGTCATTTCTGTTTTTAAGAGGGAAAAAGAAAGAGGTAGTTATTGCATTATTATTATTATTATCATTATTATTATTATTGTACTTTGGTCTCACATTACATTCAAGAAAGAAGGTTTGTTTGCCATACAGCTTTAATTCCAGCCAATTAGATGTAGCTAAACATACCTACCAAAGCCCACCCCTTCATATACCTGACCCCTTGAGATCTGTATCATCCAGTGGTGCTTTTATTACCTAATAAGCCTTTGTCTGCAACTTATTATCGTAAATGTCCAATAGAACTGAAGCTTATTTTTCAAAATGGTAGTCAGTAGAAATGATGAGTGGACTCAAGGTGAAACACACCAGGCTGTTCTGTAGGTCGCCATGGAGATGTTCCGATTCGGTACTTGACAATCAGTTCAGTAGGTAATGTCAGGCACAACAGCCATGCTGTATGTGACAGACTCTTTTTTTTTGTTTTGTTTTTTAAAACTTCAGCTCTACGGTGTTTTCCTCTCAAACTTGTCCATGTGTGTCTCAAAATGCCCCTGCTGGTACTTATGTGATTTTGAATAATCCCCTCTCTTAATGCTGGCATTAAGGCAAGTTACACACCAAGGGACTGGACTGCTCACATTTCATTTTTTTTTAAATAAATGGTTTATTTTCTTATTTGTTTTAAGTTATTGAAGCACGATTACTTTTTTGTTTCATTTTCAGAGAATGGTATGAAGAAATGTGTATTCTGTGTTTATCAGCCTATCTTTTAGGAGATCTCTTAGGAAATGAGTTTGCTTTTGATGTTTTAATGTCCGGCTGGTTTTGTTTTTAATTTTTGTTATTGTTATTTTGACTTCTTTTTTAAAGGGGGAAAACTGGTTTGACTTGTTTCTAATAAACTTGCAACATGTCTGGAAGTTTGTGTGTTTCAACTTCTTGAGTATTGCCTGTAGCCCACTCTGAAGAGAGGGGACCAGAACCCTTCAGGAGGTAAGCAGTGGGATATTCCAGAAAGAGGTTTACTCTCTTACCTGGGTATGTTAGTTCAGAGCAAGTGGTAAATCTACTAAAAGAAGAGCTCTTTGACTTAGTTTTGTTAGAAGAATGAACCCATAAGACCCCTCTATTAGTAGTTACCATTTACTCTGACTTAACCTAGCTGGGTTAGTCACTAAACCACCTACTTTGGAGTACCCATAGGTAGGCCTATTTGTACTAAAGAAAATATCCGAAATGCCGTGTTTGTAACATGGACACTTTGTCAGCATTATCATACAAACACAAACTTATATTGTTGTCATTACAAAACATAACAAATATTAGATCTACCTTTGGCATAAGTGCGTAATGCCAAGTTAAAGAGCTAAAAGGTCCAGCCATGTAATAGTTGTAAGACCTGTGCACTTAACACATGTGATTCAACCAATCGATTGGTAATGCTACATAGAATCAAAAGGTTTTGCGAATGTTTGGAGCAAATATGTGGTTTAGTAGTTTACTCTATAAAGCTGAAACACTCATACCTGACCTTTAGCTAGTTATGAAAAATACAACATATGCTATCCAAATGATCAAGTCAGACGACACCTGTCAGTTGGCTATAAGACTGACTGAACGTGCCAGCAGTACAACGCAGCCATAGGGATATAGTTGTTATTTTCAACTGTACTCAATCTTACATATGCACACCTTCGTCTCATGACATTTATCGCCTAGTCAACTCGACGCAAACATCGAAGACAGCGGTTGGCCAGCCGTGGATGAAGAAGTCGTCATTCCCTAAAACTAAATGTTGACTACATAGAATAGAATCATCATCACAAGATCACAACAACAGGCTGTTGAGTTCCGCACTTGACTTCCGCATCAGCTGACCCAGAAGTGCTCCATTTGGTCGCACCGGATGTTGAACTATCAGCTGATCATGGTGTTTTTGATGGAAGTTGATGCTGGTTGGAAGTCTCCCCTTCTCTCTTTATTATCTCTTGCTTCCACGACAAAGGCTTAACGGACCGAACAGCAACTTCAGCATTAGTCGCCACAGCTATAAGATTCAGACGAAATTCACCGTTAACAAGTAACAAAGAGCTCTGTGTTCAAAGCTGTTCAGCTCGCTTTGTCAGTTAGAGAAGGAAAACAACGTTGACGTTAGCTGTGGGGTTTTAAAGCACTGTGACGTTTGCTAACAGTGCTAGCTATGTTGTTTATGCTGTGGTTTCACAAACTGAGCTGTTGTTTTTACCAAGTCTGAGGAAAAATATTTATTGATATTGTACCAATACGTGTGATGCTTGTAAATATTGTATAATTGCTGGATCGGTTGCAAGACACTTGAACAGTTACGCCAGCTAACCTAAAAAAAAATATTATTAGCTCACTTACAGCTACTTGCGTGTTAAGAATTCGAGACGACGTTAGCAAGTTGGAAAGCTAACTTGTCTGTTATGCAGTTGACAGTCGTCAAGAAATTGACTTCTCTAAACGCGGATTAAAGTATTATGCTTTTTGTTTGTCTCGTTTAATATAACCGAATACAGTCTGCTGGCGACTGTCTGGAAGAACAGCAACCTGTAACCAGCAGCTTTGTTCTTATCCAGTCGACCTCTCTGTCGCTATTTTTTGAAGTACATGTTTCACTCATAGTTTGTCAAATTGACAAGTTTAATTTGCGAGGTATATTTTTTGTAATATTTATAACTATGGTCATTATTTCTTTTTAATTCTTGTACATTAATAAAATAGCTAGTTAATTTATTGTCAGTCGTACTTTATTTCAGGGTTGTAATGTATCACTGAACAATTTTAAGATTTTATGATTAGCCTAATTAAAAAGTTATATCTGACTTAATGTGGTGTCTACGCATGCAATTAAAATAGATAGCTAACGTTACCTTAGAAAAGGCAAACGATAGATTTGGGCAGAAGAGAGGGTGCAGGTCTGGCACAGTCAGAGTATCTGGTTGAAACCAATTCCAGTTTGCCAATGCTGGATCTGGAAGTCGTCCCTGAACGATCGTTGGGAAATGAACAATGGGAATTCGCATTAGGTAAGCACTGGGCAGGGCAGACGCATAATTACTGTTGTTAAATGTATAGATGCTGCGCTGAAATTGCACTTTTAAAGTTAACAAAGATCCCACCTCCAAGTTTGATCTGAAGAAAATACTTAATGGGCAAATAACATGCATACATTTCTTTCACGAAGGTCTCTGTTTAAAGCTGCATTTCTAAAGAAACCTAGTAGTTTTCCATGACTTTTGCCTACCCCTTCTTAGCCACGTTTGTTTTCCTGTAGGGATGCCATTGGCCCAGGCCATCTCCATCTTACAAAAACACTGCCGTATCATCAAGAATGTACAGGTTCTCTACAGTGAACAAGTAAGACATAAAAGCACACTCATTAGACACTTATGCATCTTTGGTTTTGAATGCTCCAGTGCCAGCAAACCTGTTTTTTCTGTCCTCCCAGACACCACTTAGCCATGACCTCATTCTCAACTTGACTCAGGATGGAATAAAACTGTTGTTTGACGCCTGGAATCAGAGACTGAAGGTAAGTGGTGTGTGTGTGTGTGTGTGTGTGTGTGTGTGTGTGTGTGTGTGTGTGTGTGTGTGTGTGTGTGTGTGTGTGTGTGTGTGTGTGTGTGTCAGTAGTGCTTCAGAAAGACCTAATGGATTATCTGTTGCTCCTGTGCTTCACTTGCCTTAGTAAGCTACGGCTCACGGTAAATCACACATTTGTTTTCTCCGTAGGTTATTGAAGTTTATGACTTGAGCAAAGTGAAATTGAAATACTGGTAAGTGATATAAGCATGTCAATTAGATGTCTTGGACTTGGTTTGTTTTACAGAGATAAGATCATATGTATGTACTGTGCTAAGACGTTTACCATTTGTGCAGTGCAAATTTCACAAGGTTACATTAGAACTCAAGTACACATCAGAGGTCTTTACACATGAAGTGTATTTGCTGTGAATTGACTGAATGTCCAAGTGTGTGTGTGTGTGTGTGAGAGAGTGTGTGTGTGTGTGAGAGTGTGAGAGAGAGAGAGAGTAAGTGTGTAAGTGTGTATAATGTTGTCTCACAGTGCTGTGTCTCTTCTCGCAGTGGAGTGCATTTCAACTCTCAGGCTATAGCACCTACGATCGAACAGATTGATCAGTCCTTTGGCGCAACTCATCCTGGTGGTAAGCAGCACAGTCTTCTTACGCTACACTCTCTCTTGATCCTCATCCTCCCCACACATCATGTCTGCCTACAGTTAGATGGATGCACCCAGAATAGTAGCAGTGTGCTCTCCAAACTACACTACACGCTGCTCATGCACTATAGGAAGTCAATGGAAACAAAGATAGATAGATGGTGTCAATAAACCATGTGATGACCATTATCTGTGTGTGTGTGTGTGTGTGTGTGTGTGTGTGTGTGTCTGTCTGTCTGTCTGTGTGTGTCATGCTGTCCCTAGTTTACAATGCGGCAGAGCAGCTCTTCCATTTAAACTTCCGAGGCCTGTCCTTCTCCTTCCAGCTGGACTCATGGAACGAGGCCCCCAAGTACGAGGTGAGAAAGCCCCTCTGTGTCCCTCCACTGCTGTTAGACCAGTGCTGATACTTATTTCCCCCTGGGATTGTGTGTGTGTGTGTGTGTGTGTGTGTGTGTGTGTGTGTGTGTGTGTGTGTGTGTGTGTGTGTGTGTGTGTGTGTGTGTGTGTGTGTGTGAATGCTACCAGATGAGGTCTGCAGCTGTCGAAGCTCATCTTGGCAGGGTGTGTGTGTGTGTGTGTGTATGTAGTGATCTTTACTCTGTGAGTTGGAATCCAAAAGGACACAACTCAAGTGTGAAGTCTAATGGTCTGTAATCCTGATGAGCATTTTATTGATGATGTGAAGAAAGTTCTCTGGTGCCCAAGCTGCCAAGCTGACGCAGTGCTTATGTGTACCAGGAGCTGTGCTTTCACTGTGCAAAAGCTGTGTTATAATCTCCCCTAAAGACAAAAAAAAAAAAAAAAACATTAAGACGGTACACAATATAAACCTAAGCACTTGTTGCTGATGATTTATTAAAGGTTAATTGAACGACTTGATCGTAATAAAGCATTAAATCAAATGGATGTTATAAAAATTGTGTTCATAAAGTATCCACTTGGGCATAAACTGACGCAGCTTTGCAATTAATGCTAAAATGTGCTGTAAAATAACTCTCCCGGGGTATACATCTTAGCATTGTATTAGGTAGCACCCATAGAAGTGTGTCTTTATTGAGTTCAATTGAATGGCTCCCTGAATGTCAGTTGGTTCCTTTCATGCCATAGAATTTGCCTTGACAGAGAGCCAAGTGTGTTTGTTGAGGTGTGTACTGTCACATTACAATACCCATAGCAGTTCCAGTTTGCAGCGCATGGCATTTCTTTTCTTTCTTTTTTCTTTTGTCTTGTTTTCAGTAGGTTTATTCCCCAGCGCTGTTATTTTGTGTGCTGAAACGTTGCCAGAGAAATTATCCCTGAGTCAGTGAGGCTTGCAAGCTTGTGTTTGTTGTTGCTTCTCCCTGTGCTTCCACACCAACCTAGTGCCAGCTGTTTTGCCTTGACAGCCTAACTTTGCCCATGGCTTGGCCTCCCTGCAGATTCCCCATGGTGCAACAGTCAAACGGATGTACATCTACACTGGCAACAACCTCCAGGACACAAAGTAAGTACAACTGTGTGGGGGCAAGGGGACAGGGAGAGACTGAAAAAAGGATGTGGGAGTGTGGGGGTGTGTGTAAATGTGTGTGTGTGTGAATGAATGAGCAAGTAAGTGAAAGAGTGACTGGGAAGGGCCCTTTACATTTTGGTTTGACATGTGGCTAAGTGAATGGCCACCAGTTGGTATTAACCACACAAACACAACACTTAGAACATTTACCCTCAGTGACCCGTGTGGATGCCAATCAAATGCTAAATCAAGCTCAGAGATGCTAAATCAGGATTTAGAAAAGTGCTGGCTAACTCCTGAAACAGTCTCAGGCCATGCAGACTGCCTGGCATCATGAACACATGTACAGTGCGGGTTATATAAACAAAAAGTCAGATGAGCAGAGATGCGGCAGACTGTGTGATGTGGTGCTCCTGGCTGTGCAGTGAGGACAGGCTGTGTTCCCTCCGGAGAGTGGGGGAGAGTGGAGAGTGGAGTGGAGAGAGGCAGAGCAGTATTTCCTGACTAGCTGACCTGGTGTAAATATGTCAGGAGAAAGCATTCTTGCTGAGCCTTCTCCCGCTGTTTAATGGAGGGCATCTCTGGCATATTGGTGAGGGAATTGGACTGGTTACCGAGAGGTGATTTGGTTCGATCCCCAGCAGGTGCAAAGATATGTGGGTGATTAGGGTGGGTACTTGTGCAGCCCTGTCCCCACAGCCACTGCCACAGAGCAAGGCACATAACCCCCAAATGCTCCCCGGGCACTGGGTTAATGGCAGCCCTTTGGTGTGGCTATGTCTGCTCTGAGTGTAGGACAGCTCACTCCTCCGTGTGAATGTATGTGTGTATGCTACCCCCTGCATGGGTCAAATGCAGAAGACAAATCTCCTCCCCTAAGGATAACAGTAGAGACTTGATGGTGAAAGAATGAGATGGGAGAAGTGCAGATTAGCATTCAGGTACATCACCACCTTCTGCAGCAGAAGCCTCCGCTAGGCTCTCTGGGTCTGTGACTTTCTAGTAGGTCAGACAATGCAAAAGAAAGACATAAACTAATATTAAATATTAGCACTTCTGTTGTTTCTAATGGTTCATAACGAGGCTCTTTAGAATGACTAGTGCAGAGCCCGTTGATGCAGCCGTGTTGTGTGAGAGGGGGGTAGCTATGGTGCCCAGAGTGACACACAGTCAAGGCAGTTGAAGCTTGTTTTACTGATATTTGGCATTTTTTGTCCTAACAACAATAAACTTGGCAGTGTGCTCACTCGTACCATGAGCAAGACACCTACGAAATTTGAGCTCAGTGGAACGAATTGTTCGAGAGTTGTGCATTGAACAGACAGTGGCACACACACACACACACACACACAGATTGCATTTATATAGACAGATAATAAATACGATTTATAATAATTTTAACTGAATGGAGAGGGCGAGGCAGCCCAGGTTCGCAAATTATGGCAATGAGGAAAACGTATTTATTGATTTTTAAATAATGGTCTTTGAAAAGCTGCTT
Source organism: Setipinna tenuifilis (assembly GCA_030347295.1). NCBI lineage: Eukaryota > Metazoa > Chordata > Actinopteri > Clupeiformes > Engraulidae > Setipinna > Setipinna tenuifilis. Next base: position 6,006,522 of record CM059268.1, on the reverse strand, counting down.
TAGTTTGTGTGTTTGTGTGTGTGTGAGTGACTGTGTGAGTGACTGTGTAGTCATAAAATATTGATGAGGGCATAATTAGATGATGCTGTATGTCAACGACAATTATGTGGTTTTTGAGCTCCACTTTCTTTGAAGCACTCAAGCGCTTTTACCTTAGACATAACCAGCGCACTTGTTGTCTTTCTTGACCTTCTCCCTCCATCTTGCATTCTCCTCCTCTCTTTCCTCTCCTCCCTCTTTCCCTCTCCCTCCCTCTCTCCCTCCATGCCTTTCTCTCCCCCCATCCTCCTCTTTGTTACAGGGCTCCAGTGATGCCCCTGGCCTGTTTCCTGGGTAACGTGTACGCTGAGTGTGTGGATGTGCTGAGGGATGGCACTGGTCCGCTGGGTCTTAAACTCCGCCTTCTCACTGCAGGTAAGCGTCAACCATCTGAATTTCCTTCTTCCCTACTACCTCTGCACTAGTGTAGCAGCTTGTAACTTGCACCAGCATATCCCAGAGATGGACTTAATTGTGGGATTTCAGCTCTGTGTGTTCATGTGTTGTCCTTAACTGATATGTTGTGGTGCTCAGTGCAGCTAAGGGAGGTGGCGAAGTGTGGTCTTGTGACCTGGCTTGCTGGGGCATGTTGCACTTTGGTGGTATGATGTAAAAGCCTGTTTGCTGAAAGGCCAAATATGGAGCCACCGCTGTTTATCATGGCCAGCTGTCATCCACATTTAACAAACTCAGATTGACTAACACACAACACACTGCTCAGCACCATTTGGCTCAGATGTAATGTTTACACACACACACACACACACACACACACACACACGCTCGCTCACACACTGACTTTACATTTAAAACAATTTGAAGGGTTAAAGGCTTAAGCTGATATGTTTATACTTGTTTTGGCTTAGTTTTTAAATAAAAGATAATATGTTGTTTTTCTCATCCTGTTATCAATACTATTAGTTATTAACCATTAGTTAATACTAATAGTTTGTGAGTGAATGCTTTTTCCTCTATATCCTTATGTCTCTGGTAGCCAATGCTAGTTGTTGGTGTGTCTCCCTGGTGTGGTGGTGTGTTTAGAGTGTCTATCTGTACACATGTGTGCTGACAGGGCCTCTGACCCCTTAAGATAAAGATACTTTGGCACCTGCCCACTCTTCTCACTTAGGCAATTCCCCTCTGTCCCCTGGAGTCCCAAAGCTAGTAAAGGGTGTGGAGGAACACACACACACACACACACACAGATGCTGCACACACACACACACACACACACACACACACACACACACACACAGATGTTGCACACTCCATTTGGCTGTCACACGTGCTCAGTGTGATTTCCCCTACATCTGCGTTCGTTTGGTGGGGTAGCATTGCACACAACATGAAGGAAATAAAAAATGGGAAAAACTCCCAGCTTGGGGACGTTTGTGTGGTGGGAGAGAAAGAGGACCTGTTTCTGTTTGTCTGCCCCCCCGCCCTCACATTCTCAGCGTGCACACACACACACACACACACACACAGGTGCTTCCCTGATTGATTTATGGGCTGTGGCACAGCAGCACGCTTGTCTGTGTGTTTGTGCACACGTATGTGTGTGTGTGTGTGTACACACATTTGGTGGAGGTCTGATGTGAAAAGCAACCAGTGGCCATAGTTCATGAGTCAGTCTTCTTAAAGTCTCACTAATCATGTCTGTCTGTCTGTGTGTCTGTTTTTCTCACACTGTAGCTGTCTGTCTTTCTCTCACTCTCTCTGAGTATATCTAATTTCCTCTCTCACAGATACACTGTCTGTCTGTCTGTCTGTCTGTCTGTCTGTCTGTCTATTGGTCTATCTATCTGTCAATACTTCTCCTCTGCAGATATCCTCTGTGTATTGTCTGTGTGTCCCCCTCTGTAAGACTGTTAGTCCAGGCCGTGTGTGTGCGTGGCTTTCCTCTTAGAAGAGTGCTGTCTGGAAGGGGGGTTGGGGGAGTGCCTTTCTCACAGATGCCTCCCCCACACAGCACACAGGATGTGGGGAGCTGTGTATGTGAAACCCAGAGCTGTGAGCCTCCATTCTCCACTCCCCTCATTTCACAATTATGTGTCTACTTGTATGACGTGGAAAAATCATCCTTTGAAGAGACTATATGGGGTTATAGGTGGAAAACCTTAACATTTAAATACTTCAAAGATGATCTAAAAAGTAGTTTGTTTTTAAATTCTGGAACCTGTTTGGTTCATTAAAGCTTTATGTTCTCATTACATATTACATATTTTACTAGCTTAGCTAACACTTTGCCCATACCTGTCTGGCCGTATACATACACATTATGTGCTTCTTTACTACATAGAACAGCTTCTATATGGCTAACCAGCCCCTAACCTTGGTGGAGTTATCAAAAGCAGGCATTAGTTTAGGAATACACTTTTACAGCAAACACAGTGTCTTGGTGCCCAGTTTACAAATGAACAATAAAGTCAGTTGGTGGTGCTGTGCAATAAAAACTAAACGAACACAAGTGTGTTCTGTTGTTTGCCAAGCTTCATTGATCTATAAAACAAAATGACCACACCGATTTTCAGCAGAACAATCTACTCACAGAGTGAGTCATTCAAAGTGAAAGCTTAGCAATAGATGCAAAAGCAGTCAGAGTAATGTGAGAAAGCCCTCCCATGCTCCGCTACCATATGCCATTACAGCGGATTGAAAAGATTAGGCTCTTAACAGCTGTAAAGTGTGCTGGTGTGGAGTGTTCCCCATTATGAGTTTGACACAGTAGAGCCGTACACCGCTCCTTACACGGGTCAGGAGTTCAGGTCCGCTGCACCGCTGAGGATTGGCTGTTGGCTGGAGGAGAACTTGACACGGGTGGCGGAGTCAGAGTCAGTCACAGTCTGAGTCGGCCGGGTGCGCTGCCGGCCTAATCTCAGTTCAAACGGTCCCAGTGTGATAAATGAGGAGCCAAACGGGCCTTTGTTGGAGCCAGGGGGGGGCCGGGGGGGGGGGGGGGGGGTCAGACTGAGGACAGGCCCATGCTGCCGGGGAGAGGCTGGAGGCAAGGGCTGCATGGGGGGGGGGGGTGGAGGCTTGGAGGCTTGGGTGAACAGCGCCAGTCTAAACTGTGATTGAGTGTTTCCTAAGCCCTCTAATGTGCTAGTTCACTGGCTGAGTTACTGAGGAGCACAATTAGGCCTGTCAGAGAGTGATGTTTGGGAGTGAAGCATGCGCCATGGCTCCATCATGACCTCAGGATAGGGTTTCCCAGCCGTGTGTGGGACTCGGCCACAGCAAGCTTGCTAGCCTTACTATTATATTGTCTGCATATGTGCGTACGTACGTGTACGTTTTTATGTGTGTGTGTGTGTGTGTGTGTGTGTGTGTGTGTGTGTGTGTGTGTGTGTGTGTGTGTGTGTGTGTGTGTGTGTGCAAATTTGGGTCTTGGGGTGATGATGGACGCTAACCTTACTATAATATTGTGTGTTTTTGTGTGTGTGTTTGTGTAGGCATAGGCTGTGTTGCTGGGGTGATGGCAGACGCTAACCTTAAATTACTATAATAGTGTGTGTGTGTGTGTGTTTGTGAAGGCATCAGCTGTGGTTCTCGGGTAATGGTAGATGCTGACCTTACTATAATTGTGTGTGTGTGTGTGTGTGTGTGTGTGTGTGTGTGTTCCTGGGGTGATGGAAGACACTAACCTTACCTTACTATAATATTGTGTGTGTGTGTGTGTAGGCTGTGGTCCTGGGGTGATTGTGGGCACTAAGCTTACTGTAGTATTGTGTGTTTGTATGTGTGTGTGTGTGTGTGTAGGCTGTGGTCCTGGGGTGATGGCGGATGCTAACCTTACTATAATGTGTATATGTGTGTGTGTGTATATGTGTGTGTGTGTGTGTGTAGGCTGTGGTCCCGGGGTGATGGCGGACGCTAAGGTGCGAGCTCTGGAGAGGAACATCTACTTTGGTGACTCGTGTCAGGACGTGCTCAGCGCTCTGGGATCTCCACACAAGGTCTTCTACAAGTCCGAGGACAAGGTGGGCTCACACACGCTTCTCCTTACACACTTCGTAGATCATGAGCGAGTGAATTCACAATGATTTGACACACATTTAGAGTTTTGCATTGCATTTAACACACAGCAATGAATAGATTGGACAAGGTAGACTAACACACTTCATCCTATACACTTGGCTAAGAATTCACATGGATTTGACAGACATATTAGGTACAATGGATGGATTAGACAAGGTAGAGTAACACACTTCATCCTATACACTTGGCTAAGAATTCACATTGATTTGACAGACATTTAGCGCAATGGATAGATTAGACATGGTAGACTGACACACTTCATCTTGTACACTTGGCTAAGAATTCACATTGATTTGACACATTTAAAGTAACGTACTGATGGATAGATTGGACAAGGTAGACCGACACACTCGGTGTTGTGAAGTTAATACTTAAATATATCGCATTAATTTCAGACATTTACGTATGAAGTAAAATTAACTAATGGAAAGATTGGCCAAGATAAGACTCACTCTTCCGTTTCTGTACACTTCTGTACGTAGTAAATGCACTCAGATTAATCAGATTTGTTTACATTTGAAGTAACTGGACAAGCCGGGCTGACACTATTCTTTCTATACACTTAGTGTATGAGGTCACGTTAATGTGGCAATCAGCTGGATATAAAGTGACTCTTGTTGATGGAGAGACTGCAGCCTAAGCAGGGGCAGATGCTGCAACACAAACAGCAATTAGAGACGTTTCCATAGTTTACAGTCCAGCTGGGCAAGATGGCTGCTGCATGGCGGCTGTACAGGACCCAAATCAGACGCAGGTGTGAAGGAGACGCGGAGAAGCTGAATGAGAGGGAGAGGTGGCTCTTAGTCTGTCTCCAAGTGCTCTTCTCTTCTATCCTCTCCTCTCCTCTCTTCTACTCTGCTCCACTCACTTGTCAGTCCTCCTTCAGTAACACTTCTCCTGCCCCAAAAATAGTCTTGTCTCATCCAGCACTTCTGATGCTGATGAATTCTGTTGCGTGCGTGTTTCTGCAAATGAAGATCCCACCCTCCCCTAACGTGTGTGTGTGTGTGTGTGTGTGTGTGTGTGTGTGTGTGTTTCTGCAGATGAAGATCCACTCGCCCTCCCCTCACAAGCAGGTGCCATCAAAATGCAATGACTACTTCTTCAACTACTTCACCCTAGGAGTGGTAAGTGTACAGTTTGGCACTTTACTCTTCTGTGCATGTGAGAATTTGCGGGTGGGGAGTTTGTTGGCCAAGGAGTGGATGGACATTGGTTTACACACACACACAAATAGACAAACAGACAAGGGCACCAGTATCAGTGTGTATGAACCTGTACAATGTTTTTTGTGTTCTTGCAGGACATACTGTTTGACTCTACAACGCATCTGGTGAAGAAGTTTGTCCTGCACACCAACTATCCTGGCCATTATAACTTCAACATGTGAGAACCCGCTCTAGTACTTCAGTACAAACCACTTGCATAGTTGTTTACCACATCCCTGCTCTCTCTCACTGAATGCTGAACTACTGTAGTAAATCTCTCTCGTCTCATAACTCTCTTGACATCTCTGGTATGGTTTGTCCCCAGATATCATCGGTGTGATTTTAAGATTCCTCTGGTTATTAAGAAAGGTAAGAAGGCAGAGGAATGAAGGCCTTGCAGATCTTTATCAAGGTTTCACTGCTGTTACATGCGCAAGTGCTGTGCTCTTCTATTGATTTCACACCTAAATTTAATATTGATGTGATGAAATAAAGTGTATAAGATACGTTTGCCAAAACAAGTATTTAGAACAGATTAGTATAACAAGGAATGAATATAGAGGAAAATTAAATTAATATAAACATATAAGCAAACACACACACAGACATAAACACACATACACACACACACAAACATGAATAATGGCTTTTTGATCATTTCCAGTTCCTTGCTGCATTAATGGTGTGTTTCTCCCTGTGTCTGTCTCTCTTGTCAGATGGAGCTGAGGCCCCAGGCGAAGACTGCACCCTGTCCAGCTACAGTAAGGTAAGACACAGACTCCACCAGCCCCCCTCCTACTCAAAGGACACAGTCTTACACAGCCACCCGTACCCCACATAACCCCCAGCCTTAGACACCACTCCATATAGCCTCTCAGTCAAGCTCCAATAACCTACACACCTACACACCAGGGGTGGAAATTACCTTTATTTTTACCAGACACTTGACGGTAAATTATTTATTTTATATCCAAAATCTAGCAGCCACTTTGATATTTTACCAGCATTTGGCTGTTGGCTGGTGCAGCTTTCCATCTCTGCTACACCAGCTGTACCCTGGACCTTTACCCTACACCCTACAGCCACACCTACATCCTTCACCTTACAGCCTTACCACTGATTCCTTCTGGTCTCTTCCAAACTGCGCACTCCCTGTTCTCCTGGACCACTGCCCCACAGTCATATCTGGCGGCTCACAGCTTTTTTTTCCCAGCAGCCTTATAAACTAAGCAGTCACTGGGCCACTCCAACCTCATTTGAACCCTCGTTGTTAAGTCTGGCAAAGTTTGCAGTCAGGCCAAATTCATGTAGGGTTGGTTATCATTTAGTAGTCAGTGGTTTGAGCAGGGTCATGATAAAAGTATGCAGCAATCAACATTCCAGTACTAAACTGATCAGGTAGGTTTTCTGGTATGGCAGAAATGTATAATAGATGTTATTCAACGTGAGTCGTGTGAACTCGCAGCGAAAGTGCAGAAATCTTGAGCTTTTGGACGTCAGGAAAGGCAGACTGAAATATTAAGCACACATTTCCACATCAAACAAATGTTAAATAATGAAATCACCAATTTCACTGCATGTTTACCAATTTTACTGCATGTTCACCAATTTCACTACATGCCTACTTTACCCGGTATGTCTATGCATGTGACAGTAAACCATCCTTGTATCCTTAAATAATATTCACTTGGCTTTATCCAAGTTTCAGTACCTACAACCCTATAACCCAGCAATGAACCCCTGAAGCATCCCAACCCAAACACAACCCGTTACCTGCCTGGGAGAAGCTGGGAGGTTACTAGCCCCTATGCAAAACACCGTTCATGCTCGCATTTCTTCCTCAACTGTCGCAAGATCACTCCTGTCTAAACAGATCCCCCACAACAGCCTACAGTCCCAAGCTGCATCTACTGTGCACATCTCTACTTGTCTTCGTGCATTCACATTTTGCTGTTCCACACTTGTGAGCTTGCTCTGTGCTTGCCTTGGGTAGAAGTGTCTCCCAAATGCACTGTAACTTGAATTGCAGTATCCATTACAGTGTGTACACCCAGTAGGCACAAACATACCCACAACTAATTTTTCTGGCTCAGCCTGCGGACACACACACACACACACACACACACACACACTTTCTCTCTGTCTGGCTCACGGACACGCGCGCACACACACACACACACACACACACACACACACATAACAAATGAGTGCAGTCGACCCTGTTCCTGTAGCTGAAGCCTATTGTTTTAAATGTGCCCTGTGAGCTGAAGTGGAAGGCTGTGTTTAATCTCAAGCCTGACTGCCTGACTGCCTGCCTGCCTGCCTCTCTCCTGCAGTGGGATCAGATCCAAGAGCTACTGGGACATCCCATGGAGAAACCGGTTGTGCTCCACAGGTAAGGATGCTTCACAGTATGTCACTGCTTACGCACAAGCCTGTGTGTCTGTGTGTGCCTGTGTCTGTATGTTTTTTTGGTGTTTATGATTCTTGTGTGTCTATATGTTTATGTCTGTGTGTACTGTGTGTGTGTGTGTGTGTGTGTGTGTGTGATCTGTGCAAGGGAGCAAGAGGAGAGGGCTATGTTTACGGATATAGCTGTGAACCTTTGTCTGTTGGCGATATGGCAAAGGCGTAAGGATGCTTCGCAGTATGTCACTGCTTACGCACAAGCCTGTGTGTGTCTGTGTGTGTGTCTATGTGTATGTACCTGTGTTTTTTGTGTGTATGATGCTTGTGTGTATGTACCTGTATTTTTTGTGTGTATGATGCTGTGTGTGTGTGTCTATGTTTATGTCTGTGTGTACTGTATGTGTGTGTGATCTGTGTAAGGGAGCAAGAGGAGAGAGCTATGTTCACGGATATAGCTGTGAACCTTTGTCTGTTGGCGATATGACAAAAAAATTGATATATTTTTCCATATTTTCCATATCTATTTTTATCACTATTAGGGCTGGGCGATAGAACTTGAAATTAAAATCAGCTTTAATTGACTGGACTGGGTAGAATCACATGTGGTAGTGTGCTTTCAAAGGACAGTACATGACCACACACAGTGGAATCATTGTCAATTACCGGTTAAGATGGTCTGTTCGATAACTTTTTCAGTTACCTGCCCAGCCCTAGGACTAAGGTAAATCAGCTGTGGGTCCAGTGGCACCTTTCTAAACAGCAGAGATGTGATGCAACCATGGGCCAGTGGTGAGATTAGTAGCACTAGTGGGTAAACAGCGCCCCCTATGTCCCGCCTGGGTACACAGCGCCCCCTATATGCCACCTGACTCCACTGCGCTTGTGCTCCACAGGTCATCATCAGCAAATAACACCAACCCTTTTGGATCCACCTTCTGTTTCGGACTGCAGAGAATGATTTTTGAGGTGAGTGGATCATTTTGTTTCATTATTTCTGCCCAGAAACTTGTTTGCAACAAGAATCTTAATTTGGGTTTGAGTAAACAAAAAAGATAAACAAATTGAAGAGAGTAAAGAAGGTAAATTCATGAAAAAAAAACATAGAAGGGGTTTTAGAAACCCACCCACCTAAGAAACAAATCGACAAACTATTCTCATCATTATCCCTTTCTGTCCCGTTTCCATGGTGACCAGGTGATGCAGAACAACCACATAGCGTCGGTGACGTTGTACGGGGCACCACGGGCCAGCAGCCACACCCGAGCAGAGGCCGCCGCCCACTGAGGCCCCGCCCCTTTCCCCTCCTCCTCCTCCTCCTCCTCCTCCTCCTCCTCCTCAGCATCACCAAGTCATCCTCAGAGCCCCCCAGCGAGCGCGGCGTGCCTTCATCACCTGACCCTCACCCCCTCCACCCCTCCACAGCAGCATGCTGGGAGCTCTCTGGGACCTCCTCTGCCTCCTCAGATGCCTCCTTGTGGGGACTCCTCCCCCAGTAGGGACTCCTCCTCAATGCCCCTCAGCTACCCCTCTTTGCCCACCGTTTAATCCAAACTACCCCCCCCCCCCCCTCCCACTCCTACCCCCAGTCTGCTCTCCCCAACGCCCAGACTCTCCTTGTTATTTAGCCTTGCTTCTGGACCGCCGACCTCCACCCCTCATTTCACCTTCACTGCTACCACAGCTCAGAGAGGTGTCGCCCCCCCCCCCCCCCCCCCCCCCCACACACACACACACACACTTACCTTACACCCAGCTGGTGTACCTGTCTGTCATCACTACCCTGTATAGACCAGCTAGCACACACACACACTTACACACACTCACATTCACATACGTGTGCTCTCACACACACTTGCAAATGTGTCTACTTAAGCTCACATGCATACAGATGTCCATCTCACATTGACAAACAAAACCACCACAGAAACATACTTCTCTCTCTCTCTCTGTCATACACACACACACACACAAACAAAAATAAGCTACGTGGTAATTTTTTTCAAACATCAGTGTCAAAAACAAGAACTCCTGTCAACGCGTCACACCAAAATGACACACAAGCATTTCAAGACCTTCTCGTTGGTCTCCTCAGTGGCTCTGGTTTGGCAGAGACTCAGAAAGGCCTCCACGCCGCGCTGCAAGGGACGAGTACACATCGGACAAGCGGTGGACACAGATTCCTGTGTCACACGGGCCGGCGGGGGGAAATGTTCTGTTTTGCAGAGCGGGGAGCAAAGAAGAGAAAGAAAGAAAAACAAGGAAAGAGTACAAGCACAATTGAGCTGCAAGCCCATGGCATTTCTGTTGAATGCCTGGCATCTTAGCATTCACCATCAAACACTTACGCAGACACACACACACAAATACACACACACAAATACACACATATAAATACACACACATGCACACGCGCTTTGGCCAAGTCAACAGCACAGGTCATCTCCAGTTGCAAGCACTAAACTCTACTTAAGGTTTCGAGTTGGCATTTCTCTACATATTTCCTTGCAAAGGAAAGCTGACTTTGTTGTTTTTAACATTTGCACTAAAAACAAACACACGCACACACACACACACACAATCTTATTTACTTGATATAATTGTCTGTGTTCCACTGAGGAGCATGGTTTTGATTTCCTGCTCGTGAGAGATGTGAAGCCAGAGGAAAGGACGGGATGGGGGGCGGGGTGGTTGGGCAGGCACTGGAGGATTGTTGTTGTTGCTTTTGTCTCTCTCTGTCCCGCGATGAGCTACTTCCTGATGCTCCGTGCTGCCGGGGTGCTCAGAGAAGATCCATGTGTCCTGGTTGGGCTTGGCTCTGAATCGCTCTGTGTGTTGGGTCTGTGCCCGGTCGGGTCCGGGGATTCTAGTTTCTCCCTGGTCCTCTATCCTCCATCCTCCTCCTCCTCCTCCTCCTCCTCCTCCATCTGCCCTTTGTTCTCTCA
>CM059268.1:5950886-5993386 GCA_030347295.1 Setipinna tenuifilis | reverse complement strand
AAGGTTATCTTCTATGTGTGTGTTTTTGTTTTTGTTTTTTTTTTTTTGTTTGTTTTTGTTTTTTTGCATTGGAATGAATGAATGATTTGTCCTGAAGATTGTAACTAGTTATGGAAGTTCAGGTCATTGTAATGCCGCATATTAATGCTATGTATTGTAACCCCCTCTCGTATATATTGTATGTTCCTATTCCCCCCAAGCCCCCCACCCCACCCTTAAAATTAATTATTTTTCTGCGTGAGTTCAGTATATTCAACCCATTTCTGGAAATGGGATTATCCTTAATTAAAAATTGTGAAAATTTATTGGAATGTGGTGTTTTATATTTCAGATGTTTTTACCTTGTGTAGATAGCCTGTTGGACACATAGGTGGAAAATCAACATTATCAGGCATGACGACAAAAAGCAATAAAGAATGGCTGTGATGATTTTAAATGGCCTGCTAAAAATAAATTAAAAAAAGCAAGCTTGCTCTCGGCTTCTGAAATGAAATGATGCAGGAATGCTCAGATTGGTGGGACTGGCCTCCTGTGTTGGCCTCTAAACTCCACAACTTTTGCAATTTGCAATTCTATAAACTGCTAAATGTTTTGCATTTTGGGTCATTTAAAAAAGTCCTGTTACGGTGGGTTACACCGTAAAACTGGGATGAAATAAATACTAAGAAAGAAGTCAGAGCCTATTGTATCTTTGTATTTTTTTCACGTTTTTTTTTTTTTTAAAGAACAAGATTTACATGCATGTGTCTTTCTCCAGGAAACTTTTCAGTGTTTTTGTTCTTTATTTATACTTTTAATTCAAAATATTTCTATTGTCCATAGAAATTACATACAGCAGACTCTGTTAAGAGTTAATACTGATACATCTCCAAGGGTCGTCATAAACAGCAGGTTGGTGTGTCTGGAGTGTTTGGGCAGTTGTGAGGTTCTTACATTCTAGCGTGAGCCTATCTCCTCGGCTCCGCAAGTCTGCATTTAACACATAGCACTCAAAACAGTTCGGCTTGATGTGACAGCTCCATCTGATAGTTCACAGGTGCCAAGAAATACAATCTTCTAAGATTTTTAGGGCCCCAGCATCTTCAAGTGTTTCCAAAAGTCTGAGTATGTGCAAACATAGTAAAGCAGGGTCAAGAGGTCCTTTGGTGAATCCAAATACTCCCTAGTGTCCCTAGGAGTCTTTGAACCTCTTATTCGATACCTTATACAACAAGGGGTCCTGTACCCTTCACTTGGAAACATCCCCCGGACCCTCTCAAGAGGAAGCCCCTGCCACCATCTTGTGTGACGCTCAAAATGGCCGTGCCAAACCCAAACCCTCGATTTCACTCGTGGGGACAAGTTCACAAAACAGCCCACTTCAATGAGCCTCATGCCCAAGCATGGACCACTGTGCATAAATCAGCACTTAAGTAAAGTTTGTATAACATATATGCACACATACTTATTAACCCAGAAATAAAAAGTTTATGGGAGCAAAAAACAGTCTTTACAAAAGTCTTAAACCCCTCCTATTGTATAAACCCATTCACAGTATAGGCAATGTGTGAGTTCCAAATTTTAATGGTTCACAAATACTTTCTCTCCGTAGTCTTGCTCCCCCCCTGCATTGGCCTTTGCGTTGGTTGGACTGGGGGCTTTCTCCCGCCACTTAAAGGGCCAGGAGGTGGGCGTCCGGTTGGAGTGGCAGGAGAGATGGGGGTCGTGGAGGAGGTTGTACATCAGCCAGATCTGGGGCACGGTGAGGCTGTGCACCACCATGAGCTCGCGGTAGAAGCAGGGGTCGAACACCTGTAGGTGGGGCGCGGCGGAGGAGCGGACGATCCCGAAGGTGCGGAAGCCCTCGTGCCGCGTGGGCTGCAGGCCGATGCGGAGCAGGCACATGCCCAGGAAGACGTCGTCGATGGGGAAGAGCTCCACCTCCTGGCAGGCGCGGTTGAGGCGGAGCGCCGTGTGGCCCGACATCACGAAGCCCCCGCCCCCGGCGTAGGACGGGTACACCCCTTGGCCGTACACGAACTCGGGCACGAAGTACTTGCTGTTGCGCCGTCGGATGGGCTTGGCGCGTACAATGATGTCGCCCACGAAGAGGTCTCTGTGCTCGTCCTGAGTGCGCAGCATCTCCAGGATGTTCTCTACGTTCACGTAGACATCAGCGTCGCCCTTGAAGATGAACTTGACCCCCGCGCAGCTCCTGTTCACCCACTGCAGGAAGTGGGTCTCCTTGAGGGTCAGGTTGAAGAAGGTGTCCTCGAAGTCCCACAGCAGGATATCCTTGAAGGTGTTGCTCTCGTACGTCAGGAGCCTGTCCCACAGCGGCAGCGAGGAGCTGTTCCTGGGGACCCCCAGCAGGAAGACCGTCCTGACGTTGATCCCCTCCTGGATGTCGCCCTCCCTGCCCCAGGTGCGACGCACCACCTGCCTCTTGTCGAAGTCTGCTGCGACCGACTTTATGGCGATGAGCATGTAGGGCGCTCCCCCGGGGTCCGCACACTTGTCGGGCTGGTCGATCATCATCCTGAAGTCCCGGTTGTCCTTCTTGCGCAGGTAATCCTCAAAGTCGAACGGAGCGAGCGTCGGTCCCACTGCAGTCTTCGTGGGCTGGGCTTTCTTCACCACGGCTTTGGCCTTGGCCTTGGGTTGGGATTTTGTTTTTCCATGCGGTTTGGATTTAGCCGGAGGCTTGGCTTTCACTTGTATCTGGGACACTGACCTCGCCTGGGGCTCTGGCTTACAGCGTGGCAGGTCTGAAGGTTTGGTGAGGGCCGGCCTCGTGTCCTGCAGGTCCACTGGAGCCCCCAGAAGGGACCGAGAGCTGGGGGCCCCCTGCTCCAGCTGCCAGCTCTCCCAGAAGGGCGTGAGGCTGTGGTGGGCGTACAGCATAAAACACAGCGCCACCAACAGGATGAGGGTGCAAACCACATCTCCCTTGAGGTGAATCCTTCTCATCGTGGCCCACTCGCAAACAGGAAAGAGAGGAGAGGCCCTTTTCTTCTTCCACCATGGATCACTTTCCCCACACAGGAGAGGTCAGGCTAAGTCAGTGTGTGCTCCATTAGCTGACGTCTGAAATGGTACTTAGTGTTCCTTCTGGGATAATTGCCATTCACTACAGGGCTGCAACTCCAGGGATCTTAAGACAACTCCCCGAAGTCCTGTAATCTAATGTATCATGACCGAGACATTTCTTTTGGCTGAGTCACCAGGCTCTGAGATGTAAACATACTTCTCCATGTCTGTCGTAGGTCTGAATGGCACATCTCTCTGATAGAAATGTTTGTCCTGCGAATGAAGAAAAGACCAGTCAGTATAGGGTTTAGGAGGAGCAGGCTGTATGGTGCTATATGTGCTTTCTCTGAACAAATCTATACAAATCTGACTTAAATATATAAACATTGTTATGTTATGTGTGCTACAAAGCAAGTAAGTGACGTACAGGAAACTGTATCATGTATCAGCCGACAATGGCAAGTCAAATTTATCTCAGTAATACATTGTAGTGATTTAAAATGCTTCACCCAAAAAAGAAAAAAGACTTATTATTTACATTTTAAAACAACATTTTTTAAGCTGCAGAGTGCAATGAAACGTGTGAAAGATTGTGTTAAATAGGTTAAAAGGCACGATGCATTAAAACAGTTAGCACAAAGCATCTGGATGCATCCAGCACATCTGGCCATGATTCGGCGCAAATGTGCGCCACATAGGATATAGTCAAGTTTCAATTAAACATACGTTATCTGTTGAACATATTTGATGCGCCCCAGATATAACTTAAGCGGTAAACAGACGTTAGAGGTATGTTTGTTAATTGTAAATCTACAAACCTATATCGTGTGGCTATAGTATCTTCGCCAGTCCTCTTCAACAGCGACCCGTAGCCTAACTCGAAGGCGACACACCTCCCTCCAGCTAAGAGTCTTCGAGGCACTCTATTCGTCCCTTCACCTAAATGGAATATATAGCGACAAATGTATGGATCAGGCTACTTTAACTGTATAATACAACAATTTCATTAAATCTCGTATTGCATGTACGGTAAGGAGAACCCTAATTAGGGGGGAGGGTCTCATATTATGTAAGAGTGCGTAAGATTTGACAAACTTAAAAAAAGAAAAGTAAAAGCAATCGCATGAAAAAGAACACAGTGTTCCTGCCTTTTCTCCCTTTTCTGATTTAAAACGTTGATGTCATTGTAAACATACAACTGCAAGGCATAGTGTGTACGTGGCTCCACGAAAAAATGAGTTCTAAAGAACAGAAAAAGTTATAGCCTAAGGCAAAGTATGAAGATGCGTGAAGGAGCATCCACTTTAGCCAAAATGTGCAGTCTCATGCATCCAAGGCTAGGGGAGTTTTTTGGCATGCTCACTTCTTGTTCCAGACAGCCTTGTTAAACCTCATGATGCCACTAAACACCCATCAAGGTTGTTAGCCTATGTAGGTGATGTCACATTTCATTTAACGTTTTGCATTATAACATATTCTGATCAGAAAGTGCATGCAGACTCGGTCAACCCCAGAACTTACCGCTATCGGAGAACGTCACGTAATTACAGAATGCAACTGCCAAAACTCAACATCTGGTTTCTATATTAACTCTGCCCGGCCAGACTGTGGATATCAAAGAAGAACTTCTGAAAGTTGCAAAATAAAATACGGAGACTACCTGAACATCCTTAAAACTTGCTTGCTACAAAATGTTGCATGTGGAGCTTATTCCCCCTAGAACGAAATGTGCTGCTTTTGGAACGCTCACATATTTTAACGGAGTGTTCTTTCCCCCCATGCTCACGTGACGCACTCGGGAGGCTGCTGGATGTGCTGCGAGCCAGATGCCAGCGCAGCAGCTCCAGTCGCGCGCCCTGAGACTGAGACACGGCGAAATAGGCCCGTGCATGGGAATGGCTTGTCGGGCTGTGCGCTCTCGCGGTGATTGATGTCTTGGCTTTCTTGCACATGTGCAACATGCCCTCACCACTGCATCCAGAAGTGGGAACAATTACAGAACTGGCCTAATGCTTTCCCGAAAAGAAAGTCTGGCGCCAACACACAATGTACTGAGTCTGGAAACAGGAGGGGAAAAGAGACGTGGTTTCACACAACACTTTTTTTTTATTCAAAGTTTGTATACACAAACAAGATAACAATGACTCACTCTATTTACAAACTGTAAAAGTACACGTTTATAAATAATAGACCACACAATTCTTTTGTAAACAGTAAAGACATACACTTCTCACATACTTTTATAGCTTCACCATACTATCATTATTCACACAATATATCCTATAAAAAAAATGTGCCAGGATTTACCCCTCTGTCTTTCAACATGAAATTTCTCGTCAGCAAGTAATAAGTAGTGCATTATGTACCACCTTATAATCCCTTCATCCTTCAAGGCTTAAGGTGACATGGAGAAACACACAAACAACCTTCCCCTTTCACTTCTCTCCAAGGCCCTCAGTGCCCAGAAACATTCATGCCCTGCAGTGATTAGGTAAGAGACACAAAGAGAGAGAGAGAGAGAGAGGGAGGGAGAACAAGTAAAGAGAGTGCAAGAGTGAGAGAGTGAAAGAGAGATGGAGGGAGGGAGAATGAAAAAGAGCACGAGAGAGAGAGAGAGAGAGATGGAGGGAGGGCGAACAAAAAAAGAGAGCGCAAGAGTGATAGAGAAAGAGAGAGAGCGAAAGAGAGATCGAGGGAGGGAGAACAAAAAAGAGCAAGAGAGAGAGAGAGAGGGATGAAGGTAGAGAGATTGACCAATGATCTGTAGTGTAACAATATTGAGGTGGGAACCAGCCCTGATTGAGGATTACTGGGGTTGAGGGGCTGGGGGGGCGTGGGGGTGGGGCTGGACTCAGCTGGAGGCGGTCCCTGCCTTCATGATCTTGAAGAGGGCATTCACGTTGTTGTTCTTTATGGCGTCCCGGCAAGCAGAGATGACCTGATTCTTTGGCTTCCCCACTGCGAGAGACAGAACAGGACCACAGATGTAAAGACAAGGACACTACACTTAATTACAACCACAAGCTACATGTGGGTCTATGGCTAGTTCAGCAATATAACACGAGTGGGAGTGAGGATGTTTGTGGATATCCTCACGGGTGTGGTTCGGCCACAGGCACAAAGGCGAAGGGTGGCAGTTCCACTGTCAACACATTCAGTGTATAAACACAATTTTTGTTCTAAAGTTGCATTTCATTGTATTTCAGTTCACTCCAATCTCTGCTCCACAAAATAGTTTCAGTTCGAGTTACCAGCGTCTGTGGTTGCTATGCAACAAGTGTCCTACACATTGATTTGGACAAAAGTCACCTATGGTATACCGTGGGATATCCTCGCTCCTAGTGACGCTTAGAATGTGTCTCGTTTAATCAGAAAGTGCTAAATAGTTTGACCGGACCTAACCATTGTATAATAATAATAAAAAAACATCGCTGTTTCAAGTTTGATTCATGATAAGGCACACGTCTACACTCCATCCATCCTCTGCTTCACAATCCTCCGCACTACTCTGACTGGCTAATGAAAGCCATAACTGAGAGCACGAACATGTGCAGACACCCAGGGTCTTGTCACGGGTGGGCTGGGGTGGGCCTGTGCCTGTGCCCACCCACTTTTCAATCGGGCCCACCCAATCAAAGGGGCCCTTTTGTCTGATTGACTGTTGAAGTCATAACAGTAACACCTATGTACTCTGCACTAGTCCCACTTGATTTTTAACTGATTTTTTCTGGGCCCACCCATTGAAGGAGTTTTGGCTACGGCCCCTGTTACCCATTACATTACATTACACTACATTGCATTTGGCAGACACTTTTATCCAAAGCGACTTACAAAAAGGAGGACATACTCAAACAGAGGTGTAAAGGGACACTGAGTAAGCAGGCAACCTTTATACATACAGGGAGGTGCATGGGTCTGAATACGTTTCCCGGAGCAGGGACACCAAGTACATACTCCCCACATGGGGACAGAGAAAGAGAGAGTTGGTCTGAGGGCCGGAGCCCCGCCCACCTCTCAGTCAGCCCGCCCTCTGGATGGCCTGGTTGACGGACTTCCACTTTTCAGTCAGGCCCACCCAATCAAAGGGGTCCTTTTGTCTGATTGACTGTTTGAGTCCTAACAGTAACCTATGTGTTTTATGCTAGTCCCACTTGATTTTTTCTGGGCCCACCCATTTAAGCATTTCTGGCTACGACCCCTGACAGGCACCCAGGGTCTTAGCCAAGGGTGGGCTGGGCATGTGCCTACCGACTTTTCCATCAGGCCCACCCAATCAAAGGGGTCCTTTTGTCCAATTGACATAACAGTAACCTATGTGCTCTGCGCTAGTCCCACTTGATTTTTAACTGATTATTTCTGGGCCCACCCATTTAAGGATTTCTGGCTACGGCCCCTGACGGACACCCAGGGCCTGAGCCCTGCCCACCTCTCAGTCGGCCCGCCCTCTGGATGGCCTGGTTGACGGACTTGAGGCAGGCGAGCAGCGCGTTGTGGTTGTTCGAGCGAATCTTGTACTCATTGATCAGGTCTCTGTTCAGGTCGTAGAGTTCGATGTATCGCTTCTTCATGTTTCTTCTGTGAATGAACAGACATACGAGGAAAAGCGGTTTATCTCTTCTTTTAAGCAACTTAAACGGGGACCTCCAATACAATTAGATCTCACCTTCAAGTATGGCTCTTAAACATTGTGGGTTCTTTTAAAACCATTGGATTAAACAAACAATAAAAAAAAACAATTTCATTGAATTCAATCTTTACTTTTACACTTGTAGCAGGACCAGATTACCATTTGAATGATCAATCAAAACAGAGTGAGGCTGTATAGACTGACGCTGATCGGAGCTGAGCGATGTGTGAAAGAATGCGTGTTTTGTAATACTGAAGCGTCTATTTCACTCCACCCAAAATGAGCATCATAAAGCATCATAATCATAAATAAGTGCCTGAGGTCCGCTTCAGCGCACAAGGCATGCTGAGGCAGCACATTCTCTGGGGAGGAGAGAAGAGAGGAGGTAAAAGAAGAGAGGAGAGGAGGAGAAGAAAGAAAAGAAGGTAGGAGAAGGGAGAGGAGTAGAGAGAATGGAGGAAAAGAAAGGTGAAGAAAATAGAGGGAAGAAAAGAGAGAGGAAGAAAGGAAAGGAGGGAGGAGTAGAGAGGAGAGGAGAAGAGAAGAGAGGTGAAAAAAGGAGAGGAGGGAGGAGCAGAGAGGAGTGGAGGTAAGAGAAGAAAGTAGAGGAGGGAGAAGAACAAAAGAGAGGAGGTAGGAAAGGAAAGGAGAGGAGGAGAAGAAAGGAGAGAAGAAAGCAGTAAAGAGGAGGAAGGAAAAGAGAGGTGAAGAAAGGAGAGGAGGGAAGTAAGGAGAGGAGGGAGGAGAGGGAGAGGGAGGAAAACAAAGGAGAGGAGGGATGAGCACTCACATGTCTCCCATGAGCCGAGCGTCCTCCGCCTGCACCAGCATGTTGCGGATGTGGTTGGAATGATCCGCCATGGCAGCCATCAGCTTCTGGTGCACCGAGTGGAACTCATCCACCTTCGCAAAGACAACAACACATAAGGAGATGACAATCTTTACTTTAGGGCTGCTTACAGAAAGCCAGGGTATGGGTTACACAGTGTGTTGAAAGCTGGGTAAATTAGAGTTAAATATTCAATTTAACAGAGTGGAACTTGTCCACCTTCACAAAGACAACAACACATAAGGCAATGAAGATCTGTACTTTACAGAAAGCCAGGGTATGGGTTTCGCACTGTGTTGAAAGCTGGGTAAACTGTAAAAACTGAGTGGCTAATATTCAATTTAACAGAGCGGAACTCGTCCACCTTTGCAAAGACAACACATAAGACAATGACAATCTTTACTTTATGGCTACTTACAGAAAGCCAGGGTATGGGTTACACAGTGTGTTGAAAGCTGGGTAAACTGTAAGAACTGAGTGGCTAATATTCAATTTAACGGGGTGGAACTCATCCACCTTCAGAAAGACAACACGTAAGGGGACGGCAGTCTCTACTGCACATGGTTACCTACACTGGTTCAGAAAGCCAGGGTATGGGCTACACAGTGTGTTAGGAGCTGCAGTATGTTAAGATCTGTATAGTGTTACATCAACTATGAGAGAGTCAGTTTTAACACTATGTTAGTGTTTATTTTGGCCCAATCTTTGTAGCGTTAATTTAACACTCCTCCCTTACATATTTAACTCCTTTACCGTTAAATCAACTTTTTGCAGTGTAATTTCAACTCTTAACCTTATACTTACACTCTTTAATTAACACTTCTGCTGAACACTGGGAAATTAAGAATTTTGCTGTGTGGTTAGTTGTTTAAAAACTGAGAGTAATATATTCAATCAAACAAAGTGGAACTCATCCACCTGCAAACAGGGTATACAGAAGCAAACATCATCATTACACAGTAAGAAACACAGTAGGAAAGCCAATTCTCAGTCCTGTTGTGGGGGAAAATGTATTTACAAGAAAAGGTTTTGAAACGGGAAAACGGTGGAGAAAAAAAACTAAAATAAGTGAGAAACCTGTGAAAAATGAGAGAGCTGACACATCTTGGCTGCAATATTTAGGGAAATGATCTAATTGCGATTTGTGGGTTTAATATTCTAAATGTCAGTTATGGCGCACTTCCACTAAGGTCTGGGGCCAGCCGCAGTCCTCCATGCCCATTAGTTAGAGCAGCAGGGAAATTAGCTAATATTTTAGCTGTGCAGCCACCTCCCTAACAGGTCAGATTTACAGTCTGTTGCACAAGGTGGATAACATTAGCACAAGAATTAGGTTACACTTTATTTCACTGTCCCTGTTACATCAATTAAGTGTGTAACAATATGTAACATTATGTACTTAACACTAACCCTAACCCTAAAACTATGGTACGGTGTAAGTATGTACGTGTACGTGTATGTGTAAGTACAAAATCTTACATGTTGTTAGATGTAGAAACACTAAAAATGGAACCGTAAAATAAAGTGTTACCAAAAATAATGGTCATGACAGAATCAACCATTTGTGCAAAGTTATAAATGACACAATAATTTGCAGCCTGTATTATTACAACCCGCATCACCAAACTGTGATCTGAAAACAGGTCTTTGTGCAGCTGTGGCAGAGTGCGTGTCTAGTGGCCTGGGGGCTTCTAGCCGAGACAACCCCACCACACGCACAGCCTCTGCAGCCTCTTCCTGCAGCCCCGCGGCCATGATCTCCTCTCCCATGTGTGTCAGGAAGACGCCGAGCTGTGCACTTCTCACCCTCCACTGCACGTGTGCCTCCCCAGACACACACAGCTGCGTGATTTACACACGGTGAAGGCCGCTGCATGTTTCAGGCAGGGAGAAAAAAACATAAAGTCTGGGTGCAGTTAAAAAAAAACGGCATCTCCCATGTTTCACATGGTGGCTGGTACGGTGCCCATAGCTTCACTTGTTTCAGACATCTGGGGCAACATGTTTCACTAGGTGTTTACTGTTTAGCACTGAGTAATAGGCTATGCAACATGATTTTAAGATATAAAGGTTTTCAAACATAAATCTGGACACCTAACACAAGTCTTCATAGACTGGCCTCACATATACTGCGTGCAATTAAGTTACTTTACATCTTTGTTTGGTTTCTCTGACACACACAAACATATGCTTTCATTTGAGGTTATTGTCATAAAGCTCTTCCCTCGCTTTTTATTTCAAAATCTAGGTCTGTTTCTGATTTGGGATTTCGGATTTTAATGATTTATACAAGGTCAAAGTGAAAAATCCATGCCCTGCGTTTTCCCAACAGCGCAAAATGAATGAGCTTGTGACTACACGTACTTCTGTTTTAAATAAATCCCAACGATTTCATGAGCCCGTCTTTGTTTTGAAGCGAAGCTCTCTGGATCTGATGAGACGCCACAGAGGAAACAGACAGGCAGTGGTAGGGACGCCCAACCCCAGCACAAAGGACCCTTCCCCAAACGGGAGAACCAGGCCTGAAGCGCAGTTATAACCGTGACACTGCCGTCACACTGACACTGCCCTCAGTTCTTCAGCATCCGTTGCTGCGCAGGACTCCACAGGACTCCTCAGGCTGGTGGCCACAGTTAGACATGGAGGGGGTTTACCACACAGCAGACAGCGTTACTGATGACAGACGCAAACTCAGCATGCACTCTTAAATTCACAGTGCACACTCACAGGAGCAACATAAACCTGTCCAATAAGAGTACCTCTAGGGCCAGGCTACACACATAAATACACACACACACACACACACACACACACACACACACACACACAATGTCAGAGAGTGAAACAGGCACAGGGTAGACAGAGAGAAAGAGAGAGCCACACACACACACAAATTCAGACATACACAAAAACAGAGACAGACAGAAACAGAAACACACACACACACACACACACACACAGCTGACCTCTGTGAGGGTGGTCCTGAGCTCCTGGAAGTAGCTGGGGAAGTCTGCCTCAGCCTGCAGGTCCTCAATGGCCAAGAAAGACGTCAGCGACTGGACCAGATCTCCCGCCAGGTCGATGTCATCGGTGGTCAGTGTGATCTGACGAGACAGGCTTTAATTAGTCACGACTCAAGATTCATCTCAATGCCCTAACAAGAAGACAACTCTCCACTGAGCTTGTGTTTGTGCTTTAGGGGAAAACAATGGCCATGTACTGAATGTACTGACTGTTGCTGTGTAAACAAAAGGACCACTTTCAAGTCATTCATTTGTATGCAGTCAGTTGACTTTTGACACGTGACTTTTGACACAAACAACACACACACACACACACACACACACACACACACACATACACACACACATACACACAAACAACAGACAGGCATTCATGCAAACAACAGACACACACACAACAGACACACGCACACACGTGCACATCAGACACAGAACAGATACACACACACAAACACATTTACACACACACACACACACACACCTCGCCACTGGTCTGCATGCTGATGCGTAGCAGGCCTCCCCCGCGCAGACACGTGAAGGACACATCTGGACTCTCAATCCCCTCCGGCAGCAGGAAGTTCTGGTTCAGCCACATGACCACCTGACCAATCACACGGCCACAACACAACCAGCTCACTTCCACATCCCCCACAGCCTGTGCGGCAAAATGGCATTTCAAGACACACACACAAGCGTGTGTGTGTGTGTGTGTGTGTGTGTGTGTGCAAGCGCGTGTGTGGGCTCGGTAAACCGGTTCATAGTGCTGCAAACTAAGCGTCGAAAAAATTGAATTAGATTCCAAATAAATGAAATCCAGCATTTTATTAGGTTGGGCAGTGCGTGTGCGTGTGCGTGTGTGTGTGTGACCAGGGGTTAGCTGCAGTTAATTAGCCAAGAGTCCAGTTTGGATTTGAATTGGATTAGTTGATTTAGCATGAGTGCAAGTGTGTGTGTGTGTGTGTGTGTGTGTGTGTGTGTGTGTGTATGAGTGCGGTTCTGTTTGTGGAAGTGTATGTGTTGTGTTACATTGCGATGAATGTGTGTATGGGTGTGTGTACATATCAATATCGATATCAATATTATTATGAATGTCTGTGTGCGTGAATGTCTGTGTATGTATGTGTTGTGTGTTGCTCTGTGTTAAGTATGTTTATATGTATATGAATAAACATGTGATGCAAAGAGACAGAGAGCAAGACAGAAAGAGAGACAGAGGCCGAGCGAGCGAGACAGATAGACAGACAGGGAGAGAGCGAGAGAGATAAAGAGAGAGATAGAGAGAGACAGAGAGCGAGAGTGTGTCTCCCTATTTAGTGTGTGTGTGTGGCTGACCCTCTGTGGCCGGTCGTTGATGGTGAAGGTGACTCGGCCGGTGGGCTGGGGGCCGCTGGGGTCGGCGCTGTAGTCGTACATGGAGAAGCGCGGCAGCTGCCGGGTGATCTCAAACACGTGGAACTGAGTGCTGCTCACGGGACATCACCGATCAGCAGCCGCGGATACATGACCAGTGTAGGGAATGAAACGACCACATTTTGTTACTCTGTATTTATACATGTGTAATGACATGTGTAATCTAATCTACTCAACGCAACAGCATAGCAACGCTTGACCTCTGTGTTTCATTCACATCTTTGACTATCTTCATGTATATGTTCTAAGTTGGGGAAACAAGAACTCCTGCACACGGCCTCATTCTGCAGGAATGATTTATTAACTCTACGACGTTTAGGTCATGGGCCTCTGCCAGGTTAAAACGACCTCTGAAGCAAGCTGATGGAAGGTCCGTGACCGAAACGTTGTAAAATTAATAAATCTTGCTCGCGGAATGGGCAGCATGTAGGAGTTCCTATTTCCCTAAGTTAGACCGCGGTCATCTCCAACGCACCCGTCTTTTCTAGAGGTGTGCAAAAGCTCAGTTACTTTTTCATGTACAGTATGTGTTCTGAAATGTAACTGTCGAAGATTGCAAAAATGTTTTTCTCTACTTAAACAAATTTTCATAAATTATACTTTCACATTCCATTCGGTTATAAAATGTAAAAATGCAATTTTTTTTTACCTCATCAAATTAACCTTAGTGCATTTCTAATGAACTAAAAATGATTTCAATATTTATAGATTTAATTGTCTGAACCTGAACTAACAGATGTAGTTAACAGTTAATGTAGGTAACAGATGTATCTGGTGTATTGACTGGCACACAGCTGGTGAGTTTGAGTTTTGAGTTTACCTGCAAGGTGACCCGTACCTGTTTCTCCCGCCCACAAATGCCTTGACGTGCAGGTCGACAGGGATGTCCTTTGGGGGGATGATGGGCACGCGGACGCAGCCGGACAGGTTCTGGGGGCTTGGGTGCACCACGTGGCTTTCCCCCTCGAAGATGCCCTCGGCGAAGATCAGCACGGATCGAATGATTGTTTCTGGGGGGGGGGGGGGGGGGATAAATACATAAGACATTCATGAGTTGCACAGTGTGTTAGCCATTGAAGATGGCAGGGCTCACTTGTGGAGACTGGAATGGACAGACAGTACCGTTGGGGGTGGAGATGCTCAGCTCTATGTGGGCCTTCTGGCTCTCCGTAGCAGCTCGGACGGCGAGAGCGGTCTGGAGCTGGGTGTTGGCCGGTATGACGCCCATCCCAGAATCCCCCTCAGAGGCTCCTGGAGTGGCCTGAATGGTGGACACAAAGACGAGAGAGCTCAGCATCCAAATATTATACATGGGCTGGATATAAGGTAAAGCAGCAGGGAAAGCTTTATAGATATTTGCTGTGCGAGTACATTGACCGGGAACCAGCACTAAAAACAGGGAGTCTGTTCCGATATCCATACTATCCACTGTCTACTTAGCTTGAGTGTACTTTCCTCCCTCAGAGAGTAGGCAAAATCTGTGAGGTAAGCATTGTTCCAAATCGAATTCTGCCCGTTGCACTTATCTAACTATTATACAAGGGCTGGATATCGAGTAAGGATGACAGCAACAGGGAAAACTTCATAGTCATTTGCTCTTCGAGTACACTGACCAAATTTCCAAGTTGAAAACCAGAGGCATTTGACACTCAGTGTTAAAATATGTAGCGGAAAAGATCCTATTATCAGCATATCGCCTATTATCAGCAATTTTTCCTGCTGTTCCACTTAAAACAATGCTTCACATGAATTCAGCTCCCATGCACCTTTGGTTTGAGCTATTGAACTGATAATGTTTATCTATAAACAGATTTGGCTTCTAAATTACTCCAATATCTGCGTGATAATGGGCACACTTACGCTAATGTTTTTATCTATAATGAGCAAGGAC
Source organism: Setipinna tenuifilis (assembly GCA_030347295.1). NCBI lineage: Eukaryota > Metazoa > Chordata > Actinopteri > Clupeiformes > Engraulidae > Setipinna > Setipinna tenuifilis. The sequence continues at coordinate 5,978,597 of CM059268.1, read as the reverse complement.
AGGAATGGGTTTCATGCATTCTGACCGGGAACCAGTACTGATATCCATACTGTCTACCGTCTACTGTCTACTTAGGTTGAGTGTACTTTCCACCCTCAGAAAGTAGGCAAAATTTGTGAGGTAAGCATTGTTCCAAATCAAATTCTGCCCATCGCACTTATTAAAAATGACGGCCACGTTATGTCAGAGTTTACAACCACCAAAATAACATCCATCAGGAAGAACAAAAATAATTGTCAGTGTCGTGTTGTTTCTTGTTTGTTTGTTTTTTTGGTCATCCCCTTTTTCTTCTGCACATGGAGAATGTCATTCGTACCAAATCTGTCCTGTTATTGCGGAGAATCAGCAGTTTGAGGCACCTCTCATTCAACTACGTAAACAGCATGGCGGCCGTGTAGTGTGCGAAAAGTGCATTTTATTCCATGAGGGCACCATACAGGTCCTTTTAGTACACTTATTTTCACCACAATTATGATCAGGACACCCTACATACTCAAACTCAAAAGTGTAGTAAGGGCGGTAAATATACATATTGGAACAGACTGAGGGACTTCCCCCTGAAAACAAGGATGTCTGATCACCTGAATATGAGGCAGGCTTGTGGAGTACAAGAACAGGAATAAATGCCTGAGGAAAGGGTTGAGACGCAGAGCTGGGCTTGGGCTTGGTCCTTTTCCCTGCCAAATTCAGATGCAGCACAACCCTGTGCTTCACTCTGCACAATGAGACGAGTCAGGGCATGTGTGTGTGTGTGTGTGTGTGTGTGCTTTAGGAGTGTTTTGGTTGGCTGCTGCGTGCTCGTCTGAGGTAGTGAAAATATCAGCGCTAAACGGGACCCCTGAGGATTCCAGTGTGTGTGTGTGTGTGTGTGTGTGTGTGTGTGTGTGTGTGTGTGTGTGTGTGCAGTACACGTGCTCACAAGTGTCTACTCCAGGTCCATGAGCTATTGAGCCAGGCCATGTTTTGCGTGCTACTTTTGTGCAGCGCTGACCCATTCAGCTCATTTCAGGTTTCTTCTCCTTCTTCGCTTCGTTCTCGGTGCCACACTTGCCTGGTTGGCCTGCAGCACTGTGGGGGATTTACTGCCTCTGACCCCCCCTAAGTCTGCACCACTGCAGTGAGTCTGCACTCACACAAGGACTTTTGGTATTAGCAGAGCATTCTTGGCAGCCACAAGAGTAAAATATGGGGTCACCCAAAACACAAACACTTGTTGTTGCTGCTAGAACAAACTGTTGTTAATTTGAAAGCTTCAGTGTTTCAGCCACACATTCTCTTTCTGGTGGGATCCCATTCAAGCAAAGGGTCCATATGCAAGATGGTCTGAGTTCCATTACCAAAGAGTTGTGTACTTCAAGCCACATGCTTGTAAACACGTCTATGATCAGAGAAACAGAGGGTTTAAGCAGACTTGTCTTAATCAACAGGCTTTTCGGGATGCCAATACACAGAGAGTGCCAACTGCAGAAAGCACTGGCATGATGTCACTGAGGAAATGACCGCATGTGATCCATGTTACAAGGGCACACTTGTTATGCCTAAATACACGTTAGCTGACTACAGTAGACACAGTAGTAAAAAGTGACATGACTTTCTTTCTCCTCCTTTATGTATTCTGACATGTGTGCACTTATATATACATGTGTGTGTGTGTGTGTGTGTGTGTGTGTGTGTGTGTGTGTGTGTGTGTGTGTGTGTGTGTGTGTGTGTGTGTGTGTGCGTGTGTGAGTGTGTGTGTGTATGTACCTTGGCATTCTCCTCGTAGTTGCGTAGCTCCAGTAAGAGGTTCTGTTTGCGTTGGCTGAGTTCTCGAATTAGGTCCGTCTCCACACTGGAGTCCATGAGGTTCCCCTTCATCTCCTTGCTGGCTGGCAGGTAGCCACGCACTGGAACACATAAACACATACAGGTTAACCTGCAGGTAGCCACGCACTGGAACACATACACACATACAGGTTAACCTGCAGGTAGCCACGCACTGGAACACATAAACACATGCTGGCTGGCAGGTAGCCACGCACTAGAACACATACACACATGCAGGTCAACCTGAACACACGCACTGGAACACATAAACACACACAGGTCAACCTGAACACACGCACTAGCACACATAAACACACACAGGTCAACCTGCAGGTAGCCACGCACTGGAACACATAAACACATACAGGTTAACCTGCAGGTAGCCACGCACTAGAACACATACACACATGCAGGTCAACCTGAACACACGCACTAGCACACATAAACACACACAGGTCAACCTGCAGGTAGCCACGCACTGGAACACATAAACACATACAGGTCAACCTGAACACACGCACTAGAACACATACACACATACAGGTCAACCTGAACACACACACTAGCACACATACACACATACAGGTCAACCTGAACACACACACTAGAACACATACACACATACAGGTCAACCTGAACACACACACTAGCACACATACACACATACAGGTCAACCTGAACACACACACTAGAACACATACACACATACAGGTCAACCTGAACACACGCACTAGAACACATAAACACATACAGGTTAACCTGCAGGTAGCCACGCACTGGAACACATACACACATACAGGTCAACCTGAACACACACACTAGCACACATACAGGTTAACCTATAGGTAGCCACGCACTGGAACACATAAACACATACAGGTTAACCTGCAGGTAGCCATGCACTAGCACACATACACACATACAGGTTAACCTATAGGTAGCCACGCACTGGAACACATAAACACATACAGGTTAACCTGCAGTCCATACATCTGCTACAGAATCTGTTCAGACTCACAGGGCCAAACCTAAAAGGTGCTTTTGGTAGTATTTTTGTTACTATTCTCAAAATTGTTTACATGATAGTGTAAGTTCATATAAAACTTTGAAACTGTGATGCGGTAACGTGAACCTCACTGCAACCTCAATAAATAGTTGTTGGGAGGCAGCTGCTACCTACAGGTTAGGGAGTCTGATTCCCTGCCCCGGCAGAGAGGAATGTGGGGGAGGGTGGAGGAGTGAATAACCAGTGCTCTCCACCTTCATCCTGGGTGCCCTTGAGCAAGGCACCTAATCTCCAAATGCACCCTGGCTGCCAAGCGGCAAAGTTCCAGGTTAAACCAATGACTATAAACAATGAAGCCCAAACTGGACGTTCTAAAGTTGCAATACCGCACATGTCCATTGGGGGCTGGCTGCAGAAGCAAGCAACTTTCTATAGACTCCCGTGTTAAAAAGTTCTCTTATATACTGCCTATGGTGGCTGCCCACTGCTCTGAGTGCTCATGTGTGTGTGTGTGATGGCCTACAGCGTACGTCACGTGTTCATTACTTACTGCTCCTGTGTCCACTAACCAATGACGGGTCAAATGTAGAGAAACAATTTCCCTTTTGGCATCAAAAAGTATCTATCTAATCTATCCACACCATACTGCTGACTGGCAAGATTAAACTATTTCTAAAGCACCTTTTGCACACAAACACACTGGAAAGTGCTTTATATGTAGCACTATGAGTCACATATTCACCCTCTCCGTCTACGGAGGTACAGATGAGCTGGATCTTCCCATCCATGCGATAGTCCCCCTCCACCACCCCCGCCACGGAGGACGAGAAGTTATCCTTGAAGATCACCTCTCCGGTGCGGTCACTGCGTGCGTCGATCTGTGTGGGACACACAGGCCCGGTTACTGATACTGCTAAGCCCTCCACTCAGCTTGTGAATGTGTACATGTGAATTCTATCTGTGCATCAAAACCTGTGCATGTAATTGGTGATAAAATGTAAAAATGTTGCTATCAAAACCACTTGATAACATGGTTAAGATCAGTACAGTGAAGAATCAAGAGTCATGGCATGGCTTGTTAGTGTCACACCATCAGTGTATAATAAGTAGCAGATTCAACTAAATCACTCAATGAGAGATTCTAGAATGCGTCACCCAGCTACAGAGATTCTAGAACGCGTCACCCTGCTACAGTAGATATATATTACTAAGCCCACAGACAGACATGTCTGCTCCTGCCTTACCTTCCCGTTAGACCACCCAGTAATCAGTTCCACCACTCCGTCAGCGTTGAGGTCAAAGGCGTGGATGCTCATGGCGTGGTTTTTGGACTGTGAGTGTGAAAATAAAATGCTTACGCGTCACCTTTTGACCAGAACATGACAAGTCAACCACAGAATATTCTGCAGCTTCTTCAGCACAAAGCATTTCTATAGAATTTATATGTGGAAATACAGGATGTGAAAAAAAGGGGAATTTTGATGTCTTTAGCTAAGTCACTCTGACATTTTCGACAATGATTCAAGGTGTCTCAGTTTTTGTCTGCTTAAACTACGCACACTATGGCAAACATGAATACATATCCATACTTGTATCCACCATATGTACATATAAACAGCCTCAACTACCGCAACAGGCCTCCACCACATGAATCCAACCTTATCCATTGCATAATGCTACAATAAACTGTGATTTTTGTGCCATTAGCCATTAGTACAACAAAGATTGACTCATTTGTCCAGGACATCCTGAAAGTTTCACTCAAACTTCTAGGGATTTATTTATAATTTACAAAGCCGATTTGTTAATTCCAGTGTTTTCTGGATTATGCAACATACACAGTGGAGCTGACAATAGGATCTGAGTTCCCCGGTGCTGCAGTACCTTGATTCTCCAGTAGCGGGCAGTGCGGTCATAGACTCCCACGGTGCCATTGGCCAAAGCATAGCCGAATCTGCTGTTGTGCATGTGACACAGGGACGTGACTGTCTGCAGGGACAAGATGCCTCATTGATTCCTCTTTCTGTGAGAACTGCACTGCACTGCACAGCACAGCACAGCACAGAAAAGCACAGCAAAGCCAACCACACACAATGGAATGTCAGTGAGTGTGACACAACACTATTTTTCTCAAACAGTACCTCGTTTTCTGCCATCTCAGACACCAGCTCATCCTCTTTAAACACTCTGATGTCAAAATCTTCAGATCCAACCACAAGCTGAAATGAAAAAGCCATCAGAGACATTTATAGAATTTTCACATCTTACAAGGTGGACTTATGGAAAATAATGAAAAAATGTCACAAAATGCTCTACTATACAATGCAACGCCCAAGTCCAAATGTTTCTGACCATAAAGCACACACACCTCATTCTTCCCATCGCCAGTGAAGTCAAACAGCACCAGTGACCGCACGTTATCTCCAGTGACCTGCGGCCATGAAGAAGCTATCATTATCTCAGAGGTTTATGACAGCACAGTGGGTTTCACAAGAGCTTTCTGGAAACTTCTCATGAGGGGCCAAAATTGTTATGCAATGACAATACAGTCAAAACCGACATCCAGAGATGTCCAGAGAACTCTGTGCACCTTCATGGATAAATGTGTACAACAAATTCATGTTCACAGGCAAGACATTTAATTATTACATGAAAAGAATAGTTTCTCTGTATTCCATATTTGGATTTACATCCAGATTTGTAAACATTAAGTTCACAGTTCACAGGTTGAACTCCAATGGCCCTAAGTAAGGGATACACTTTAACCTGGTTATGACCTGACCCTGTGTAATAAACTACCCACAGCCATGACCTGCAAATGTCAGTGGGCCATGCACTTTCCCACTCCCAGAGAACAAAGAAACCTAACACACAACATAGATTAGATAAGCGGAGGGATTTTTTTCAAAAGTCTTTTCATAATGTTTCTGAACATTAGTGCAGCAAGACGAAAATAATAATAGCACTGCTATTTTATTATTGTTTTGTTTTTAAAAGGATACTCTCAATTTTAAGCAAGCTTAAACATGGTATATGATAAATTAATCATCTTACACAAAAGTTTTTTTTTTTTTTTTTTTCATTTGCATGTCAGTAGAAGGATACAGTTCAGAGTCTCGAGACTGACATAAAAGTCTCTCTTAGCAGGTGGGTAGTAACCAGTAGTCAAGAGGTGAGAGTTTTTTTCATTTGTACGTCATAGTCTGTTAAAACAAAAAGGGTCTTTGCAGAGTGAAGCGGAGGTTCATCATACCGTCCAGAACTTATCGTTTCCCTCGAAGTCGAAACCTTGCAAGGCACAGTTTCCCCCGATGATGGCTAACGGATGGGAGATGTCCCCCAGCTTCCCCAAGACTATCGCATTCGCCCCATCTGTCACCTACAAAAGTATAATGACATGATTATGACATAGTTATTATCATTAACTATTTAAACATAAAATGGAAGGCAAAATACAGATTTTAAGGGTGACTACCACCCATTTTTTTAGCTTTTAGACACAACTAGCTGCTAAAAAAAAAAACCTCTTTCAAGACCACACTGTATTTTGGAAGCAGTAGCAAAGCATGGGGATGTACAGCAGACTCCCTCACCTCCCTGTAGAAGATATCAGTGTTGTCATGCACATCGTAGGCCAGCAGGTTGGTTTGGGAGCCCACCAACAGAGTGTCCCCGGTGGTGTTGGGTCCGAGAGTGCCGGCCGTGAGGCAGCTGACGGCCTGGTTGATGTTGAGGAGCGAGATGTCGGAGTCCTGGGCGCTTTGGCTCAGCCGGTGGGCTGCCTGCCTCTGGCCTCGCGTGTGGGGGTTATGGATGAACACCTGGGTTCAGAGCAAATAGCAGGTCAACAGGGAAAGGAAACAGTGCTGGCTCAGAGTGTGTGCAACAACCAGGGGTGTCAGGAGGGTGACCAGAAGTCGCCATTTTCCGGGGACAGTCCCCATTTTTTATCTTCTGCCCCTGGTAAAACAGGGAAATTCCCCTTAACCCATGTTTTTGTTGCTAAAACATTATTTATTTTATTGATATTGAGTGCAGAACTGGGGAATGTCTTTGTTTTGTTTTGCGTTTTTGGGAGGAAAAAACATCCCTGGTTTTGATATAAAAATTCTGGTCACCCGAGGTTTCAAATTTGGTCTATAAGGTAACAGGTGTTTGGGTACCAATACAACAAAGTTATGTTATTCACACCATGATTCCACAGCATCTTCATAGTTCAAATCTACTTGTGTTTCCCCATATTGTTACACAACTGTACCTTCCCAGCTTGTGTGGCTGCTGTCAGGCAAGGATGGATACCATCAAACTTGCCCATCGTCACCATGCGTGGGTTGATTTTGTGGTTCAGTTTTAGAGTAAAGATTGGCACCAACATTATGACACCCCTAAAACACAGAAATCAAACATTAAAGTGGCAGTGGCAAACATAAAAGTAGCGCTATAAACTTTCATCAGGTTACACCAACAGATTGCATCAATCACTATATGCTGCAAATTCATCAGTTTGCTAGATGAGTGAAGCCATTGGGCTACGTAAGCGTTTCTTAGTCAACATTGGCAGCTACCCATCAGGGAGGTTAGTTCATGGTTCACTGGTTCTATTCTAACATTCTCGGTTTGATATTCAAAATCAGTTGTGGTGCGCTTACAGATACTGTCAGGGCATATGCCTGCGTGCGTAAATTGAGGCTTTCAGTGTAGTTAGCGTGCTATCTACAGGTTGATCTAGCGAGCTGTCCTAATGTTATTATGCGCTTACTTGTGCTCTGCGCTCGGTAGGAGGTTGGTTACTTAGCAACGCAGGGCCGCTTGTCAAAGCTTCTGCTCTAATCCCTGTTTTTTGCTTTCTATCTTTACACATTAACCAGTGTAATCAAAGAGCTGTGGTATGTTTTCAAACACCCAGACCTTTCATTGGCAAAGAAGCAGTATGTGGTTATGGATTTGGACAGCTAACATTTAACATGCATTCTAAAACTCTATAACGTTAGCTGGGCTGTGCTAATCAAGCTAGTTCAGCTAAGGAAAGCTAGCTAATCAGCTGGCAAATCTTGAAAGCACGCTGCATCAGTATGTTTCTACGCTACGGATGAGCTTATTTGAATGAACAGTTTGGCATTTACCCCTGTTAATAAAATGCTCTTACCCGACTTCCAATTATGACAGGTATAAGTTAGCACACTGCGCGGGTGCAGGCAGGGATGTGTGCAAGGAAAGTTCAAGCCGTCAGATGCTTTCTCAGGGCGTGTTCACTAACCCAACAGAGCGGAGTAGTTACACAAATAGAACATGCCACCTCTTATGTCCAAAGCCAGTGAGCCTACAAATTCTGTATACTGTGTTCATATCATTATCTTCTCCTTGCAGAGAAGATGAGCGAGTATTTTGAAAATATGTACTCTCTCCTGATCACTCACAAATGTGCCACTAGCACAGCTGAACTACCAGACTTCGTGAACGTGCCCACCATTGAAGGGCTCAGGTGACTAGATGACGTAATTGATTTATTATGCATTATATTATTTTTATATGACAATTTGTAAGGATCAGGCGGCCGTTCAAATCTTCTGATACATCAATGCCTTCTTGTGGTTCACAAATTTCAGTGCCCTAAAGCTGGTAGTTTTAAAGTTTTTTAAAAGGCGATGGTGAAAAACTAGAAAGTTCAGAAAGTTAACTTTCTGTTCATAAATTTGAAGTTCTAGAGTGTGAACAACAAAATAAAAAACACTGGGCTTATTTTATTTTCGCAACATCTAACAGTTTACATCAACATCTTTTCTGCCCTCCTCTTGAACTACACGTGGTGTCCTCTTTTCAACTTATCGGGTGAAGAAATTGTGGAAAAGTACCCCGGTCACAAGCTAAAGAACGGGCGCAAAGTGATTCATTTGTGTTTTGTTTGTTCTGCCCACAGCACAAGCCGAGCGCACACACAGTCAGCAGACGGTGCACTTCCCAACAATGTAGCCTCTGAATCGAAAGTAGTGCCGTGTGCAGAGGCGGGCCACTACTGCATGTGCAACAAATTCCAACAATGACAGTGGGGGTGGTAATCAATTCTAATTATTTGGGAAAAAGAGGAGCACGTGTTAAATTGAAAAGAAGTTGTAAATGACATAGAAGGAAAACGTGAAATAACAAAGTTTAAAAACTTTCACCTTGGCGTGATTTGGCTTATAGTGATATCGAGATTAAAGTATCATCCAGCAAAGAGATAAATGTTGGACATAAAGTACGACGTACTCCAAAATAATGTTGGAGTAGCCAAAATGTTATGTGGAGGTTAAAGAAGCCCCTTAAAATGTTCGTTTATGTTTCTTTCTTTTTTTACATTCTCATTTTTTACAACAAGACTGTAAGCCTAAATGTAAACATCACAGCAACAACAACAGTTCAAAACAACAATATTGCCCGATGGCAATGCTGAGTTATGTAATGGGCTAAATAGGGCGCAATTAATATGATGTCGTTACAGCAGGCGATGCCAATTATATAATGTGACAGAGCGAAGTGGGAAGCGAATGAAGTTGGGCGGGCGGGAGTTAGTGATGATTATTCAATGATTTCCACACGATGTGATGGTGCGTGATTGCTCAGCTGTAGCCTAAACCGTGTGCAGCTGAAAACAGTTTTGCACTCGGCCTCGTGGTGTCCTCAGCTTTAAAAAGGCGAGCGTGTGTCACAGACGGACATCCACCATCGACTTGCAGATACGACGCAACGACCTGCTCATCTCTTGAAGCTCCTGAAAAAAGGGAAAAAACTATCTAAAATGGACCCCTGCGAATGCTCTAAGAGTAAGTACTCGATCTGTGTCTTCGTTTCTTAACTTTTGTGAAACAGCTTGTTTAGCTTGTAATTGACTACTAGCATGAGGGCTATTTTGTGACATTTCTGTCTTACCTTTGTAGCTGGGACTTGCAACTGCGGTGCTTCCTGCAAGTGCACCAACTGCCAGTGTACCTCCTGCAAGAAGAGTAAGTATATTTTTCTTTCTGAATCCATCTTTTATTAAGCTATCCAGTAGTAGATCTAAGCCATGTGAAGGCTTAATCTGTGGGCGGCGAAGGACACTGTTAACTAGTTTTCTCACCTGTGTTAAGTTTGAAACGTTTTCTGAAATTCCAATTGTTTGTCTCCCAGGCTGCTGCTCCTGCTGTCCATCCGGGTGCAGCAAGTGCGCTTCTGGCTGCGTGTGCAAGGGCAATGCCTGCGACGCCAACTGCTGTCAGTGAGCCGTAGCAGAGGATCGCCTGTGAATTCCCTTATTTCTCCAATGTGACTGTCTGCTTGTTTTCTTTGACACCTTTTTTGTATTTAGATGGTGTATCTATTGAACGTGTATTTTTACGTCTATGTTGAATAAATGAGACCATAACCATCAATCTCTATTGTCTTGTGTTTATGTATTTGGTTTCACATCAGGGTGACTTTGTGGATGTACTGGGGGGAAACTTGATCTTGTAACTTGTCTTGAATTGCCAATGTGAGGGTGTTTGGGTGACATTGGTCACAGCGTGCTGGGGCAATATTAATGTGGGCTGATTTCTGAACTACAAAAAACTCAAACTTGCACAATTCTTGACCATAGGCCCATATAAACTCCTCGGCCCACGGGCACCTTTGTTTTTATTGCAGTGATTTTTCTATAGCCAAAGTTTAAATAATTCTAAACTTTTATTAATTGATCTTACCGTGTTGCTGGGCTACTTGAGCTTATGCAGGTTGTGTAGACAAGTAAAAGTGAGTGTGTGCCCCCCCCCCCCCCCCCCCGCCATACAGCACAGTATCCAAGCTGTATTCCCTTTAAGTTGTTCACTGGTAGGTTCGAGAGGGGTTACTTTGGGTCGTTTACAAGTTGAAATCATTCCTAAAGAGGCCCTAAAAGCCAACACTTTATAAAGGTAAGATGAAAATATCCATTTATATCAGTTATTGTGCTTCCCTAAACTTTTGAAGCTATCCACAGATATGCTCAACTCTGAAACCCAGACTAATTCCACTGCCTGATTAAAGTTGGCCTAATCAGATCTTTTAAAATCACTTGGGTCTGCTAAGCAGCAAAATGTGGTGTGTTGTGAGCTTAGCCCACTAACTGTACAGTCTCTGGCTTAGCCACTCGCTGTCATACCATTTTAAATGTTGTCGCGTACAAAAGTGGGCGGGGATTAGTGGAAGTTTGGACCAATGAGGATTGGCTGGCCGGAGAACCGGGAGAGTGTCTATTTTGCTTACAGGCTAACCGGGAACAGAAGGGAAACTACAAAATTAGCTGTTATTTAGGGTGTACAAAGCAATATTGGAACCGGAAAGTAAATCACTGATGTAAGTCGACATTTAAATACACAAACCACATACATGCTCATAGAAATAATTTGGCACTTATTCTCTGGCTTTATACCGCATGGCCTGTTGTAACTGCTAGCTAGCAAATTGTCCTTGGTAATGTATGGGCGCATGTTGCCTTATGGCTAGCTAGATCACTAGCTTGTTAGTCCTAGCTTAATGTATCCCTGTTTATAACTCTGCTATCCAAAGATAGTTTTTAGCCTTATCATGATGTTAATGTAAATGTAATGCCATGCCTTAGCCTACTACATTTGCTAGAGTAGTATTTGGTTGGCTAACTTGGCACTGAGTTAACTAACGTTAGCATTAGGTGTACTTGACAGCTTGTGGACTTACCGTCAGCTCTCTAAATTAACACACTCTAGCTGAATGTGTATAATGGGATGTCACCGAGATTAAGTTACTAGCAGATGCTAATGTCCAAACAAGCATACGTCTTTTTCTCATAAACTAAAATAATAACGACTTTGGGGGGGCATTGGCAGTCTTCGCCATGGACGCGGAGGGCTTTCAAGAGCTCTTGCAACAGGCGGAACAGCTAGCGGCGGAGACAGAGGCTGTGTCAGAGTTGCCCCACGTCGAGAGAAATCTCCAGGAGATCCAGCAGGCTGGAGAAAGACTGCGAGCCCGTACACTCACACGAACATCTCAGGATACTGCCGACGTCAAAGCGTAAGTACCCGGTTGAATGGGAAGGTGCATCTTTTTTACACAGATGCAAACTAAGTTGTAAATAATTGAGTAGTTTGTTTTGGATGGACACAGGGAAGTGCAACACGTAACCAACACATTCTCATTCGTTTTATGCATTTCATTGGCTTTGTACCCGTACTGTTTACAATAACAATGAAGTTAGATTAATCTAATTTGTTATGGTATCTCACACCACTGGCAGATTTTAGGTGCTCCCATAGTCATGTCAGGGGTCTACTTTGTTATGAAAGGCGAAAGGTTTTGACACAACATTTCGGTTACCACAAGGGTCCCTGTCATTGCCTGTTAAACTGACTGCAGTTAAAATTTAAAGCTGTGTGGGTTATTAAATGCAGATTGTTGAGCTCTGAAGGAGGACAGACTTTATGAGTGTAGACCTGCACCATAAACTGCCCAAAACAGATTCTAGAATGCTTCCTTACTTAGTTTAACCTGCATGTCAATTACATGTGTTCATGTGTTGTGTCTGTTATGACTGTTATTCCTTGATGAAGTTTTAAGATAAGATAAAACCATTGATTAAAAAAAACAACATGCTTAGTAACACTGTCACATTACACCTACTTTTTGAAAGCTTGGAAATACAAAACTTGCATAACAAAAATAATTCCGTAGATATGGAGTCAGTGATGTCCGTGTTATTACTGTTTTTTTTATTTATTTATTTATGTTGCATGTAACTGTACAAGTGCTAACCATCCTCCTTTTGTGTGTTGTTCTCTCCTCAGGTCTATCCTGTTGGGCTCCAGGGGCCTCGACATCTTCCACATCTCACAGCGTCTGGAGAGCCTGAGCGCAGCCACCACCTTTGAGCCCCTCGAGCCTGTGAAGGACACGGACATACAGGTGAGACTTCCCCACACCATATCCATGGCAACACTGCATCCATGGCAACACTGCATCCATGGCCACACCGTATCCATGGCTCTTCATGGGCTTGTGGACAACTTTTGCAATGAAGATAAGTGAGAGGCTATGAACTAAACGGTGCATGTAATGGCTGCCAGCCAGCATAGCTCGGCATTACAACGTTAGTAAAACCTCCCTCCTGACACCTCAAGGGAATCCGCTACTGACCGGGGTAATAGCCTGGCTTTTAGCTCATTTGGTACAGCATTTTCCTTCCAATCTGGTGCTGCTGAGAGGTTGCAGGTTCAAGTCCGGTTGGAGTGGCCTGCACAGCATGATCTCTGTTGCATACAGCCAGGCCCTCAGTCATTGCACACATTCCAGCAAACAAACTGAGCAGAGAGCAGAAAGTGTGTAACTGTACAGGCCCAAACTAGCTGCAAACCACAGATACAGAAATGGCAGTGAGTGTGGACGAGCACACTCGGAACTTCCTGCTCAGCTGGCGTATCGGATCACACTTACTGCTGTGCATATCGGAGTTCAGTGTGATGGTCAGCCTTGGGGATGTATCCTATTCCCCGGGGCGTGCTTAATGGGCATGCGATAGTCAAATATCCAACAAGCCAGTCACCATGGCTCCAGTGAGATGATATACTTTCTCTTATGGGTTTGGCATGGAACGGTGATTGAAATGGAATAGTGTCATTCTGCCTCTTCCTTACTTGTGGGGTTTAAGCCATATTGTCTATCTGGACACATCGATGATGTGCCACCCAAGAGAGGGCCACACACAGAAATGAGCCGTTTTGCTATAGAAACGCATCAAGATTGGAGCCTGGTGGTGATGTTTATGTCTGTCTTTTTAGATGACACCTGTATCAAAAAGAAATACAACACTGGAACAGGGAATATCATTTTTAATAACAATAAAAATAGTTTGTCCAACATATTTATCTTTCAGCCAGTGGCATTTGTTTCTTCAGACAGTGAGTGTCAAGCACAACCAGTGTAGTATCAAGCATATAATGAGTTTTCGGGCAACAGATAAAGTACATGATCAGTGGTTATAGCTTTCTGAAGACAGCTTTCATTCTTTATTGAACCTGCCTTTCTCTGAAGTGATGCCCTGTCACAAAGGGAACGTTGTAATTGTTCATCAGGATCCTCTACCCAATCTAACCTCTTATAAAATATTAAACGTACTTGCCTCAGCATTACTTGACTGTGGTCTCAGACTCTTTAAATAGAAACAAGTATGACAAACAGAGTGAGCTTATGAGTGATAAGTTCAGCAATGCTGAGCATCAAATGCATTACTTGGAACGTGCAGTTACATGTCGGCCCACTTGGTGGCAGTACAAGCACTTCCACAGTTCATTGGTGAATCCACTGTAAGTGCATTAGCATAGCTTGGGGGTGAACTGTTAGATAATCACACACTGTTTTTAAGGGGTCACGTCCTCTTAATAAAGAGGTTGAACTATGGAAATAACGCCATAATCTGTAAAGGTTAATGCCAAGGAATTATGAAAAAGAAGGAAAGCGTACAGTGTGAAGCCCATATCTGCTTTGCGGAGGGAAGAATAAAGCCTCAATGGAAAATGCAGTGCCCTAGCTGATGCACTGTAAAAACTGGAGATATTTTTTCCGAATGCTTTAAAGAGTCTCACAAACATATTACTGACATAAATCTCTGCGTGGGTACGGCAATGAATGAAAAATGAATGACACAGTTGTTTTAGCCTGAAATCTAGGACATCGCCTTAATTTTACTTGGCACAAAATGTCCTCGGCCATAAAAATCAGGCCAAAAGCATTTTGACAGAACATAAATAATTGGATTGAGAGGTCACTCTGATTCTTCTATAAGCACTGAAATTACATTGAGGCTTCAGTCATAATGTATCATCATATCACAGAAAAAAAAACAAAGATATATTCAGGGCATTTTCTCGAAGCACTACTTTATTCCTTTCTTGACGCATTACAGTCTTCCTAAGATGGGGGTGCTGTGCTGTGCTGTGCTTTGCTTTGCTTTGCTGTGCTGTGCGTGAGCTTCTAGAAAACGACTAGCTCGTGATGTGGGAGGCTTTACAGTCAGTCAGTCAGTCAGTCAGCCAGCCAGTCAGCCGATCTTCACTCTTCAGACTCTCGAGGCTCAGCACCACAGTCCGACGGAGCTTTAGGGTTCATGTGAGGTCCAGTTTCCGCTGGGTCAGTAATCGCCATTACACCGCCGCATGACATCACGTTTGCCAAACGAACGGCTGAGGTGATTTCCCCTCAGGAACACCTCCTCACAGACGATGACGATGACCACACACAGCCTGCGATGGGGAAGTCACGGTGCTACAAATCAAATCAGCGCTGATCGTTTTAATTACAAAAAAAAACATAACATAAAAACTGTCTGCTTAGTCTGTGTTCCTTTACACCTCTGTCAGCTTATGTCCTCCTTTTTGTAAGTCGTTTTGGATAAAAGCGTCTGCCAAATGCAATGTAATGTAATCATGTTAACATGTACTGTAATGTAAGTGGGGCAGTCATGCCTGGTGTCACAGACGCATGATCTCACTGTGCCTTATTTTCTGCCACCCCGGCACTGTCACCTACCCCTTACTCACGTTGGCACACTCATCGGCATACTCTCTGGCACTCAGGCCCGTGGGGCTGCTTTGGTGAGTTCACAGGGACACTCTGGCATCACATCACCTGCTTGTTACTCCTGGTCAGGGCCCCTCGTTCATCATCTCATATTCAGAGGGCATATTGTGGACATGAATATGCTAATACAGCTCTGAGAAGCACTCTGTTCTCTCTTTTTCTCTTAGTCGCTCCCTGCCTCCCTGCCTCCCCCCCCACCCCCCACTCTCTTTCTGTTACACTCTGTTACACACAAAAATTCTCTCTTGTGTCTCTGCGTCGCTCTCTCACTGTCACACACACACACACACACACCATCATTCTCTCCTTGCATCTGTCTTTTTATCTGTCTATCTCTCATTCTTTCACTTGATTTCCATCTATCTACGTATCTGCCTCTCTGTCTTGCCCTCACTGTATTTCTGTATCCCTCTCTTTCTCTCCCGCCCTCTCTCCCTGCCTCTCACTCTCTCTGGCTGTATGTGTGTGTTTTGTATGTGTACTTATGTTCAGTGTTTTGCACAGGAGCTGTGTCTGCTCTCAAATGTAGGGGTGAGGTGGGGGCTTTTGGGCGTCTGGGGGTGATTGCCCTTGTGCCTGACCTTGGTAGGGCTAAAGAAGCTGCAGACAGAGCTGTGATTGAACTGCTCAAACAGACCACAGTCATCAGCTCTGAGGCCAGTGATGCGGCTCTGCGGACTTAAGCTCCGAGCCGCTGTGTTCCGGAACGGGCTTACTTGTCTGATGAATTCTTCAACATGGCTAGGAGGACCACAGGGTTTATGTGCTGGCCACTTTAAGTGTGTTGTTTTTCGCCAAACTCTGCTTTGTGCCGAGAGGCCTATGAGGCTCTTCTGTGCTAGGTGTTGTTGTTTCCCTGTTGTGTTTTGAGCGTGCGATGGAGCTGTGTAGCCAGGAGGCTTGCAGTTCTTGGCTACTGGAAGGTCCCAGCAAAGCATAGCCCATGGCTACACACTGGGAACATGCACAGTATCCAGGCTGATTCCAGAGGTATGCCAGGCCTCATGGAAAAGTTTTCACCAGGTGTTATGTGCAGCATCAGTATACATTGTTTTATATTCTTATTTGTATATATTGCTGTACTTAGTATAATTTTACCTAGCTAGTCTTATCTAGGCCTACTGCTTCTAGGCCTACTGCTTTGTGCATCTGTTGGCTGTTCCGAATCACATCTCACTATACTTTGTGTAGTTACAATGAAGACTTCTACTTCTACAATGTGAAAGAATATTGCAGAGGATTCCACGCACGCACTGTCCATGTGCTATTTGTGTTCTGCATCTTACTGTGGCAGGAACAAAAGACCTGCATACTGCAGTGATGACATAAATTCAATCATCCGCTCGTTGTGTGATGCATGTACTGC
This sequence comes from Setipinna tenuifilis, assembly GCA_030347295.1. Classification (NCBI taxonomy): domain Eukaryota; kingdom Metazoa; phylum Chordata; class Actinopteri; order Clupeiformes; family Engraulidae; genus Setipinna; species Setipinna tenuifilis. The sequence continues at coordinate 5,961,837 of CM059268.1, read as the reverse complement.
AGATGTATACTGTGGTCTTTACCATGGTGTGATTTCCATACTGGACCAGCCATAGGTTATACCGGGGGCAAGGTTTTCTTCCTGGAGAAACATGAATATAGAACCTTTCTCTGACATCGACTAATTACTTTCTACCGACCTACCTGTAGCTGAATTCAATAGAATGCTACTATCTAGCGAACCATCAGGCCAGAACTGAAGAAGCCTTTTGGATGGAAGGTGAAACATCTTCCAAGTAAAAAAAAAAAAAGTCCAGTTGCTTACAACTTAACTCCTTTGACTACCATGACCTGTATGAATGAGAATCTTCATAGACATTTGTAACTAACCCTACTCTTACTCCTACTCCTAACCATAACCATAACCATAACCCTACTCTTAACCCAAACCCTAACCTTCCCTGACTGCTCTTGAGTGGTAGCCCAACTCAACCAGTAGTCCAGTCCGACAGTCTTCCTGCTGAATGCTTGGGTATCTTGCAGAGCGGCAGAGGCAGCAACCAGGACACAGGACACAGTCACAATCCCTATCCCTGTCTGGCGTCTTGCCTGTAAAACAGTGCCAGCTGTTTAGACGATTGCCGAGCCAAGGGCAACACACACACACACACACACACACACACACACACAGGTGGGGCTAAGGGGGTAGAGTTATTGCGGTTTTATAATTGTCAGAGTTTCTTGTCCTGTGTGGTTTGGTCATTAATATTTCAGATGTGCTTGCAGTGTCATTGAGGGGACTTGGACAATATTAATATAATATTCAACCGATCACGATGACTACTGCACTGGTAATGCAGTTTTCTTTACCTGAGTACAAAGGAAACATCGGGCTTTTATTTATCAGTTATCAGACAGTAATGGTACACTGTGTGTGTACACTGTGCTCCATTATAGTGTTAGTTAGTATTATGTATTACTGTGGCCTTTTAAGATCGGAAAAGCCACAGGCTATTAGAGACAGACATGCCAGAGGAACCCCCCATTGCATCTCTTGTAGCATTGCATGGTGGTATTAAATAGGGCCAACAGTAGTGTACTTTGTATGAAAGCACTTTGTAATGGTGTATGGAATACAGAGCCATTAGCCTCACAATTGTTGGCACATTAGTATATTTATGAGATATATTTTTAAGCTCTTCTTTTCTAGGGGTGGTCAGGCTTGCCAATGGATTCTTTGGTGCTCCTGGGATCTCCTGGGTGGGTCATGGAAACCTGGTTGAAGATATATTAGAATGAGAATATATTACGGCAAAGATACTTTATTTATCCTGAAGGATGTTATGTTAAGTGTTATACCAGCCATAACATCAGATTTGTCACAACCTTTGCTGTCTTACCACAGAGATGACTAAAGCGCACAGACAAACAACCACATAATATGAACAATAATCGTGTAGCGCATCTATGGAGTAATGACCTTAATAATCTTTCACTATGGCTCATTCGAGGGCCTCCACTTCCATGACCTTTAGTACAGTGCCCCTGAAATGACCTAAAATGGCCGCCCTGACCGCCCGGTGCTGTTCTGGCCTGTTGGCGTACCCACACGCTCTGCTGTGGCTCTGCACAGGGCGCCTTCTATAGGCATTAGGCTCTCTCGGAGTGAGCTGTTGTGACAAGGCCGCATTAGCCATTAGAATTATGCATTAGGCAGTAGAGTGGAAAGACTGCTCACTGCCCCTGCCCCTGCCCCCCACGTACCCCCCACCCCCCCTTCCCTGCATCCTATACTATTTGACCAGCATGAGGAGCGAATATCTCTTCCTCAGCTCTTTTTATTTATTTTATTTTAGACCTGGGGTTGTCGGGTGCAGAAACATCGGGCCGGTTGTGTGGTAAGATCCCAGCCATGTGAGCTGGGGGGGCTTTGTAGTTGCCCTCACATTCACTCTGTGCTGAAGGCAGAGGACCTCAGTGAAGACTTGGCACATGCTCCAAGATCAGAGTCCTTAAATGACTTCGGAGAGGGCCCTAGTGAACCCGCTATTTGTAACTATCCTGGGTACAGCAATGATGGCCGTATTGCTTTCATGCAATATTGCTGCTATCTGTCTGTCTGCCTGCCTGCCTGTATCCATCCATCCATCCATCCATCCATTCATCCATCCATCCATCCATCCATCCATCCAAATGCAAGGAACATCTGTCTGTCTGTGTGTCTGCCACTGAGCTCAAATTTTGCTAGGTGTCTTACTGTTACCACGAGTGAGTCCAGTGCCAAATTTCATGCTGTTTATGACAAAAAATGTATCGGTAAAACGAGCGCCAGTTGCCTTTTGTCTTTGTGTCACTGTAGCCACTCCCCCCTCTAACACATCACGGCAGCATCAACGGCCTCTTCCCTAGCATTAAAAAAGGAGGAAGATGCTATGACCCCCTTTGCTTTTGTTGATGCTAGAACCCAAGAAAACCCAAACACATGGTAATAGAATGGGAATAAATATGTTTTAATAAAATGTTTTAATGTGGAGGAAAAGCAGAGTACCCAGCAGAGTATAAACATGTGCTAGAAGCAGACAAAAGAGCAGCCTTTACATACAGTACTTTAGCAACACACTGTCATCAATCACATATCTGTGTTGTCTGTGTAGGCATCAGATGGAGCTATTTGGTACAGAACCAGCGTCTGTGTTGTTTTTCCAGACCCCCATGTTGGCGAGCAAGTGAGAGACAGGGAAGTGGCATCCTCTGTTGACTCATCAGAAAGCAGTATTGACCACTCCACCCCACCCCACCCCACCCATAACCACCCAACCCCTGCGCTCCTCCTCCACCACCCCCCGTTGTTTCTCGTATTCTAATAGCTTTGCTGCTTCCTCCCTCCCCCTCTTCCTCCCTCCCCCACCCCCCTGCATCCCTCTCTGCCTCATCCACCATCTCCCCATCCCCCCAGCCTCCCAGACCCTGCCTTCCTCCCCTCTTACGGGAAGTGCACTTAGCGTCTGGCAGGCTCGGCCTCTTTCGCTGGCTTTGTTGGAGTGCTGCTCACACTTAACTCCCACCTCCCCAGTGGTCAGCTCCTATTCCCACGCCCCACAGCCAGAGCCGCAATGGCTGACTGCGAGGGCTCCTCAGAGCCTCTGTTTCCTTAACTGATTACCCCCTCTCCCTCCCCCACCCCCACTCCCTCCCCCATCCCTAGGTCCTCCCTTCCACCACAGACTCTCTCTGCTCTGGCAAGGTTTTTGTCTCTTGCTTTGTGTTCTTTAGGATTTTATTATGGGGGAAGTATATAGCTGCTAGTTGACTGTAACTGTTGGAGTGTGTGTGTGTGTGTGTGTGTGTGTGTGTGTGTGTGTGTGTGTGTGTGTGTGTGTGTCTGTCTGTATGTGTATATGTGTATATGTGTATATATGTGTGTGTGTGTGTGTGTGTGTGTGTGTTACATAAGCCGAGTGTGTATGGTGGGTGCTGTATGGCATATATAGCGTTGGCGTAATGGCCGCTGGTCTGTACTGTGTGAAGTAGCGGCTGGAGGCCCTCCATGTTCTTCGGCGTACGCCACCACAATGGACGTCTCTGACAGTGGTGTCGAAGCATACAGTGGCCTGATGTTCCCATGTCTTTACACAGGGAACGGAGCATCACGACTGCAACTGTGTGTCTGTGTGTGTGCATGTATGTATGTAACACAGAGACCGTTCCATGTGTCTGTATGTATGTATGTAACACAGAGACCGTTCCATGCATGTCATTGTGCGCACATGCGTGGGTTGACGCAGACGTGTGTGTCTCACACATATGCACACACACATACATACATAGTCGGACAGAAATGGAGACACACACACATGCAGCCGTCACACATATGTTCCGTTTGACCGTGAAGCGAGTGGGCATATGTAATTAGCATAGGAAGGGTATGATTGCTTCGAGTGACCTCTGTGCCATGAGTGAGCAGCGAGGTCCGTCCGCAATTGGACGGTCACACAAACGCATTCTCAGGCTGCAGCTGCAGATGAAACAAGCACGCCTGCCTCCCCTCGCCTTGCCTCGCCTCCCCTCACACCGCGGCCATTACAGACTTTACAGGAAAAAGGAGATGGAGAGAGAGATGCAGGGAGAGAGAGAGAGAGAGTAAAAGAGATGGGTGTGGGAGGAAGAGGAAAATAAGGGAGGAGGAGGGGAGGAAATGGAGTGATGGAGAAATGTAAAGAGAGTGGGAGAGAGGAGAAGTGAAGAGAGTCACATTGTGAAAAGGAGAAGAGAGGAGAGAGAGAGAGAGATGGAGAGAGAGAGAGCGAGCGAGGGAGAAATCTGACACGTGCAGACTGGGCGAGAGGAAGGGAAAGAGAAGGGAAGGGAGAGAGGAGGGAAAGGACCTCAGGATGCACAGAGCCTGCCGAAGAACTAAAATGGCGGCGAGTAAGGCAGTGCTTCCTGTCTCTCTTCCTCTCTCACTCTCTTTCTCGCGCTCTCTCGCCCTCGCTCTCTTTCTCACGCTCTCTCTCTCTCTGTTTCTCTCCTTTCTTTGTCTGTTTCTCCCCTTCTCTCTCTCTCTCTCTCCATCCTTTCTTTCTCTGTTTCTCCCTTTCTCTCTCTCTCTCTCTCTGTCTCTCACCCTCGCTGTCTTTCTCACGCTGTCTCTCTCTCTCCTTTCTTTCTCTTTCTGTTTCTCCCTTTCTCTCTCTCTCTCTCTCTCTCTCTCTCTCACCCTCGCTCTCTCCCCCTGTTCTGACTGTGTCTCACTCTTCCCTCTCTCTCCGTGTCTCAGCCTGGCTCCCTGTGTGTACCACTGTCCCTCTTCCTCCCTTAGCCCTCTCCATCCTCCATCTTGCCCTGTTCCCACAACCCCCACTCTTCCCATCATCAGCACCACCACACAGCACACACCACCAGCCTCCAGCCTCCATCCTCCTCCACCCTGGAGGCATCCCTCTGGTGTAGGCATGGGGATGAACACAGCCCCATCTCAGTGGAAAGCAGAGAGCGAAAGAGGGAGGATAGAAGGAAAGGAAGAGGGAAAAAAGGAAAGAAAGATAGAGAAAGAAAGAGGGAAAGAAATGGGGGGGATGTGTGTGGGGGGGAAATAACTGCACATGGGCAGCCCCAGCCCTTCGCTCAGCTGACTGACCGACTGTGTGTGTGTGTGTGTGTGTGTGTGTGTGTGTGTGTGTGTGTGTGTGTGCGCCGTGTGCTGATGCTGATGCTGTGTAGGCAGACAGAGTGCGTCTCTTATTAACTAAACATGATCCTTAAGAGGATTATTAGCCCACTTTCTGGACAGGATGTCGGAAGCCATCAGGGGGAGGGGGGAGGGAGGGCAAGAGAAAGAAAAAAAAAAATCCATTACCATAATTGCATTGCGCTAAGGGAGAGGGAGAGAGAGAGAGAGCGAGGGATGGAGGAAAAGATGCAGAGAGATGTAGAAAAAGGAAGAAAACGAGTGGGACTGAAAGAGTAGAATGGCAGGGAGTGGTGGAGGGGGAGGGGAAGGGGGTGGCTGATGGAGAGAGAGAGATAGAGAGAGAAAGCGTGAGAGAGTGAGATGGGGAGAGGGAGGGAAAGAGAAAGGGAGGGGGAGAGAGAGTGAACGAGAGCGGCAGACAGCGGAGGTTGAATAATCGCCGCCTCTTCTGCTCCCCCTCCCCCCTCTCTCCACCCCCCCACCACACACCACATCTTTCCATCCTCCCCCCCCCGTCTCTGAGCCGACTTGGTACGTTCCGGCTCCCACAATAAAAGCGGCTCCCAGTCAGCCTCCTTGTGGCACATATTCTGGGTTCAGACCAACTCGGCCGCCTCCAGGGTGGCAGTGAGAGGGAGCGAGAGTGGGAGCAGGAACAGGAGCAGCAGCGGGCACGCGCAACATTGCCAGAGCAGGGCCGGACGGTGAGGCACCGGCACATTAGACAGACAGACAGACAGAGAGAGAGATAGACACAGATAGACAGTCAGCGCCCCAGAACGATGCCGCCCCAACCCTGCGGACCCCCGGCATTCCAGCCGAGGGCGACTCGGTGGGGAGTGGGTGGCAGAGGCGAAGGTGGTGACGGTGGCATTGGCGTTGGCGGTGGCAGCGATGGCTCTGACATGGGTCTACCTGCACTAGCCGTGGCCCCTCCACCCCCACTACCACCACCCCCACCCTCTCTGCTCCCTCAGCCAGGTTGAGACTCAGCGTGAGTGAGTGAGTATTACTGCCACATACATACATACATGCATGCCTGTCTGCCTATACAGTAGCCACACACACACACATATGCTCACACACGCACGCACACACACATGCACGCACGCATGCTGGTGTTCCTCACAGACAGCTCTCTGAGGCATTGGAGTATCTTGCGTTTAGTGTGTCAACGTGTCCTATGTATGCGTGTGTGTGTGTGCGTGCGTGCATATGTGTGCCGCTGTGGGGGGGGGGCGGGGGTTGACGGTCATGTATGGCTGTTTTACACACACACACAGGAAGTGAAGGAGGGTTAGGGTGGGGTTCCTCATCTTCCCCGGCTTCATTGTTGAGAGTGACACGGATGGAGCGAGAGCGACAGAGTGAGACGTGAAGAGATGGAGAGCAAAAAGAAAGAAAGACAGAAAGAAAAAAAAAGAGAGAGAAGGAAAGAAAGCGAGCGAAAGAGTGAAGAGTGAAGAAAGAAGGCGAGAGAGGCGAAAGAGTGGAAGGCACCGGTCTCAGCTGGGGATGGTCAGCCAGGCAGCGAGGCAGGCAGCCTTGCCTTATTTTAACTGGAGCAGGGAGCATTTCAGGCTAAGGTAAATCCAGGGCGAGAAGCCTGCAGGAACGCCGCCTGCCTGCAAGACAACCCAGGCGGGGGGGTTGAGGGGGGGGGGGGGGGTGACAGTATATATCAGACAGACATCATACGGCTTTAAATATGTTCTCATGTATGTACATTTATTTATACATTTATGTATGTGTGTGCTGTTTAAACTTACATGTGTTTGTGTGTGTATGTGTGAACAATTGTGTAACACTGAATTGTTTTTTCTTTTGTCGTTAAAAATGACCGCAGTGCGCGACGCTATTTGTGAATTTCACAGGAGGAAATTTAATAGAAAAAGTCGTCGTGATGTTGGTGTGTAATTGCGGTTTATAAGAGCGCTGTTTACTGAGCTTTCTGTCGCTCGGACCTGCCTGTGTGTGCCGCTCCTGTGACAGCCATGTATGTTGTGTGTCACAGGCATGCGTTGTGTGTGTGTGTGTGTGTGTGTGTGTGTGTGTGTGTGTGTGTGCACGCTCACACTCGCAGGCTTCTGGCTTCAAGCAGACGAGCAGTAGATGAGCGAGGGGATACCCTCAAACGCCCTCTTTTATGGAACTGTAAATTCTGCCATATAGATTTTACTACAGGGAATCGGGAGGAAGAAAGAGAGGTGGCTGAACCTTCGAGAGAAAAAAAAGGGGGGGGGGGCGCATCTGCTAGTATGGGGGTTCCTGGCATTTCTCTCTCACCTGTGTAGAAGGGTTACATGTCCTCATACATGCTTAGACCATGTCAGCTCTTTTATTCAAACTCTGAATGATCTTGTATTTAATTGATGACAATTTTTTGATGACGATTGACATACAATGGCGTTTTTTTTTTTTTTTTTTTCCCTCGACCAGCCCTTTTTCGCTAGGCGCAGGGCGGAATGCGTCACCCTCCCCACCCGTGCCCTGACTTGACTCAACAGAATTTCGAGAAGGGAGGGGTGGTGGTGGGGGGGGGGGAAACCACAGTTGGGGGGGCAGGGGTGTGGGGGTGAGAGTGGGGGAGAGGGAGATGGAGATGCAGGTATCCAGGAGTGGTCCACTTCCTCTCCGGCTCCGGCTCCTGCTCCGTGCCCCCGCTCCTCGGGCACACGTGAAGTGAAGCACCTCTCTGCAGAGGTTTGACCTGAGCTCCGCCGGTTAAAAATAGCTCTATTGTACGCTCCCGGTGTGTAAACTGGGTTGAACCTGCTTCGGTGAGGACAGGGAGGTGGGTGGGTGGGTGGATGGATGGTGGTGATGGGCGCGGGATTGGCCTGAGGGGGGCGCTCCTCTCCCTCTTTCTTTTCCGTCTGTCCGTCGGGCTCTCCATCTCTCCCTCCCTCCCTCCCCCTCTCTGTCTCTTTCTCTCTCTCCCGTTTCCTTCAATCTCTCTACCTGTCGGTTTTCTCTCTCCATATCGCCTTCTCTTTTTCAGTCGCTTTCCTTCGTGCTCTTTCTTTTTTTGTCTCTGACTTGCAGCCTGTCCCTGTCCGTGAGGCAGGAGAGAGAAAGGGTCCAGTGACTGAGCAGGCAAATAGATATGAGAGGAAGAGGAGATTTAAAAATGTAAAAATTAAAAGGTGTTGATTTCCTCTTTTGCTTCAGGAAATTCATTTCTTTTTCTTTGTCAATTTTTTTTTTTTTTTTTTTTTTTAAAGAAATCGATGTAATTTCGCATGAAGAAAAAAAAAAACGCCTTCACCACTCCTCGAGTCAGGCCCATGTTACCACACACATACACACACGCACACATGTGTGAGCGCACACGCACTCAACCCCCACCGTCAGCCATGGTTTGCTCCAGAGGCTACGGTTTTGTTCACACTTGTCATCCAGGCGCCTGGGCTTCCGCGGAAGTAATACATCCACCCTCATTTGCAGCCGTCACTCAAAGTTTGATGGATGTGTGTGGAGGGGGGAGGGGGTGGGGGTCGGGGGAGTCGGCAGATGTGCCAATGGTTTCAGGCAAGGGTGGGAGGGTGGTGGGGGAGAGGCAGTGGAGGATAAAGGATGGAGGAAGAGACAAGGCATTGGAGGGAATGAGTGGGGTTTTGTAGGGGGAGGATAGGAGTGGGGGTGGGGGGTTGGTAGTTGACAGTTCTCTACACTGGCCTGAAGACCGTCCCTCAGAGACAGGCGATGGAGAAAGAGAGCGCGAGAGAAAGAGAGAGAGAGAGAGAGAGATTGAAACACAGAGAGAGAGAGAGAGAGAAAGCGAGTGAGCGAGGTGGAGGACGATGAAGAGGGTTGGAGAAAGAGCATCGTCTTCATCACTTCCTCTCCTTCCAGCCCACCATGAAGCCTACGACGGAAGGGTGTGGTAGTAGAGACAGCAGTGACACCAAACCTCCCCCCACTTCTCAGCTCACACACACACACTCACATACTCACACACACATGTGCGCGCACACACACACACGTTTATACACATGCTAACATACATATAGTCATACAGATGCACACTCACACATGCAGTGTAGTAACAGAATTTAACACGTACATACGCAACACAGTATACGTACCCACACAGGCACACTCTCACACACACGCATGCACATGGGAGATGTAAAGGGAGTGACAGGTGGTAGTCCTGGGCATCAGCTGATTGACATGTGTTTTCTAGTGTGGATCCGTTTTTTGGTGTACTTGTCACTACGGTTCATGAGGTCACTTCATCTTTTTTTTTTCCTTTTTTTTCCCCCTTTATTTCTTTTTTTTTTCTCGGAGAATCCTCCATTGTACTTGGAAGATCTGCTCTGTCATTCTTGGCCCCACCCAAAACGATTTGCACGTCGTCCACCCCCCGTTTTTTTGCTCTCTCTTTTTTTTAATCGCTCTTTCACTTTCTCTTTGTCTTCCCTTAATTTTTTGTTACGCACTTTCGGTTTATCATGTCTTCCATTCTGTCATGACTCACCTTTTTTTAATCTTTTAACTTTATAGCTCGCTTTTTTCGCACTCGTTTTTTTTTTGGTCATTTGCTTTTTTTACTCCTGTCACATTCCCCCTCGTTCTTATATTCTCTCGTTTTCTCTCTGTCGTTACTGTGCGTTTGCTTTCGCCCTCACTCTCTTCGCTGTCTTCACCACTCGTTCTCTCTCTCTCTCTCTCTCTCGCTGTTTGTCTATCTTTCTTTCTTTCTTTCTTTCTTTCTTTCTCTCTCGCCAAGGCGTCCCCCACCCCCACTCCTATACGGCTGCCAGTACCTCTCCCAGCCCCCAGACAGTTCTCGTATGCGCGAGTGTGTGTGTGTGTGTTCACATATGTATGTGTGTGTGCGAGTGTGAACGTGCATATGTGCATGAATGTGTGTCCAAGCGTGTTTGCATTCATGTAAGTATGCTTGTGTGCTGGGGTTTGTGTGTGCGCGGGTGTACATGTATGTGTGTGCGTGTGTACGTGTGTGCGTGTGTGTGTGTGTGTGTTAGTGACTGCCCACGGCCGCGCCAGTCAAGACAGCCTGCTTGTGTGAATGTGTAGCGAACGTTTCTGCAAGGAACAGGATTCAGCTGCCTACACATAAGAAAGCAACGTGTGCAAATGTACTTGTACCACATGCAGCCACACACACACACACACACACACACACACACACACACACTCACTCTCACACACACACTCACTCTCACACACACACACTCACTCTCTCTCTCTCACACACACACACACACACACACACACACATACACATACGTACGTTCATGTGTCCATATCACCAGCCACATTGAAGTGACACAGCATGCTTTTGCGTAACACAAGTGTAACACAATGAAGTTGTGTGTGTGTGTGACCTTGCGGTGGTGCTAGCTCTATGCTCAATGCGTATATATTCATGTCAGGGTCCTTGAGCCGGGGCCGCCATCAGCAGCCATTTCTGCCTCTCCTTTAAAGTGCAGGGAAATAAAATAAAAAAAACCTCGAAGCGGTGCGCCCGCGGTGTCTTTGTTCGTGCAGACGTGAGGCCGCGTTGCCATCGAGACCCCGCATCTCCAGCTGATCTGAATCGGCTCTGGCGAGGAGGAGCGAGGAGCGCTTGAAAAGCTCAGGCTTCCTACAGCCGCTTGCCCCCGCAGCGCCCAAACACAAGATGGGGGGAGAAGAGGCGAACGGAACTGAATGCAACGGAACGGAGGAAGCGGCAGAAAGGGCGTGTCCATGCATCCGTCCGTCGTCGCCTCTAAAAGCCGCTCGGCTCCCTTATGCAGCGCTACGTTACCCAAGGCCCCGGAGCCTCACTACACTACGCCATGCACAC
>CM059268.1:5918386-5943386 GCA_030347295.1 Setipinna tenuifilis | reverse complement strand
TTTATGATTTGTTATATCCTGTATATATATTATACATAATATGTAGATATGTTATGTACATTATGCACATCCAAATTGATTTTTTCTTTTGTACTTGGCCAAAAAAATTATTGTGTTTTATGTGTGTTCATACTTTACTTTATTTAGTTTACTACTCTTTAAATTCACTAATTGCAACAAAAACAAAAGGCCCTCCCTGCTGTTGAGTATGGAGCAGTGGGGGGTGTAATTTGGATGCGTTATGCCAGGAACGTATCGATCAAAGCAATTGATCAGCTGGCAGAGAGCATGCTGGGAAATCTCCGCCCCCCCAGGAGGCTTGGTGTGTGTGTGTGTCTCGGTCTGTCTGGTCCTCTGCCGCTTTTGGTGTGGCTGCTTTCGCTCTGCTGTCTTTTTTTTTTTCATATCACGTTTCTCATCTTTTTTTTATTATTTAATTTTTGTTGTAATTTATTTTTTATTTTTCCTCGTTAATTAGCTATGTGCAGGCATATTGCGTGCGGCATCGTCTTTCTGATCGTCCTGCTGTTTTTTGACGACCTCTTTAACATTCTCGTCATCATGGCTCTGTTTCTCATCTTCCACCACTTCACCTCCTCATAGCCCCAGCGGAGGGGGGCGCAGGGGGGGTTGGGGGGGATTGGCAGCGCGGGGACTTGGGGTGACCCGAACTGCCCTATTTGCCCTTTCCCTCTCCCCCTTTCTGTCCCCGGGGGCTCCAGCTGCCGATCAATTTGCTCCCTCCCCTCTTTACCCCCGACCCCATTGCACCCCAGCGCACCCCCACTCCTACCCCCGACCCCACCGCACCCCCACTTCCCCCCCGAGGTAGCGCCGGTCTCAGTGTTTCCTGTCGCCCTCAGATCTACATCTTTAACGAGAAGATCATCAGTGCCCACGTGCAGCCCAACCTGGGCGACCTCTGCTCCTCTGTGGCCGACAGCATGGATGACAAGGTGAGGGGCAGACACACATTCTCTCTCACATACACACACACACACACACACACACACACACACATTTAAGAGACATTGGAACCTCAGACACAGCACAGTTTAGTTTAAATCCCATCGCAAAGACAGGCACACAGAAAAAAATATCTGAACTCAGAAGTGTTTTTTTTTTTTTTTGTAGCTTTGTAGGTTTTTATAATTTTTAGATTCGTTGACGTATATAGCATATCTTCCATATGCATCATCTCATTGATTCTCTAGAAATGTCCTGTTGCTGCTGCAGTTGTGTGTGTCTGTGTGTCTGTATGCATACATATGTGAACCTGTGTGTGTGTGTGTGCGTGCGCATTCATATGTGAGCCTGTGTGTGTGTGCATGTATTAAAGGTGTATACTTGTGTGCTGTTGCGGTGTGTGTGTGTAGAACGTGTCGGACATGTGGGCGATGGTGAAGCAGATGACGGACGTGCTGCTGGTGCCGGCCAAGGACACGCTCAAGAGCCGCACCGCCGTGGACATGCAGATGGCCTTCGTGCAGCAGGCCCTGCGCTTCCTGGAGAACAGGTGAGGGGGGTGTAACATGCATATCTATACATACCTATACATACCCGTACATACACCTATACATACACCTATACATGTCCATACATGTCCAGCAGGCCCTGCGCTTCCTGGAGAACAGGTGAGGGGGTTTAAGATGCATACCTATACATACCCGTACATACACCTATACATACACCTATACATGTCCATACATGTCCATGCATGTCCAGCAGGTCCTGCGCTTCCTGGAGAACAGGTGGGGGGGGGGTGCATACCTATACATACACTTATTCATACCTATACACATACCTATACATACACTTATACATACACCTATAAATACCTATACATGCATGGTCCTGTGCTTCCTGGAGAACAGGTGGGGGAGGCAGCGTGGGCAGAAGTCAAGTAGCGAATAGTGCTTATTATCAGCCATTTCTGTTGCTGTTCCACTTAAAATGAGGCTTTACCTGCTGATAAAGAAGTTATCCCCATGAAAGTAGAGAATTTTAGCTCCCATAAACCTTTGGTTTGAGTAAATGAACAGGTGCCGCGGGTGGGGTAGTGTGGGCCCAAGCAGGGTAGCAGATTTTTTATATCGGCATAGTGCCTATTATCAGCTGCTGTTCCACTTAAAATGAGGCTTAACCCGGTAAAAAAAAGTTATTCCCCATAAAAATAGACAATTTCAGCTCTTTAAGCTTTTTAAGTAAGTGAACTTATAACGAGTTTTTTTTAACTGATTTTGCATCAAAATGTCTCTGACGGCCAGATGATGGTAAACTTACATATGCTAGGAGATGGGGGAAGGTTGTTTAACATGCATACCTATACATACATACATACATGTGTAATATATTCTTTTCAGTTCAATTTAGGATTAACTCTTGTAGCTGATCTTCACACATTTTTGCTAGTGATGTTGCAGTGTTGTGTAAATAAACACACAGTGAAATGTAGTCTGTGTACCTTAAATATCATCATCAATCCACTGACATATAGCAAAACTTTGTAGACATAGATAAGTCAAATAAGGGAGTTTGATTCTGAAGTCATATGTAATGTAAAAAAAAATGTTATTGTAATGCTATTTTGAAATTCTGTGAAAAAAACAAACCTGTATATCTCGTACCTGTATATCTAACTGTGCACCTGTAGGTTTGTGGATGTGTGGGATGTTAAAATGCACAGGATGTACTGTAGGTCAGACCTGCTGCTGACTTTGTCTCTCTCTCTCTCTCTCTCTCTCTCTCTCTCTCTCTCCCCCCCCCTCTCTGTCTCTCTCTCTCTCTCCCCCCCCCCCCCCCTCCCCCATCATCCCTCCCCCATCTCCCTTGGTCAGCTATAAGAACTACACCATGGTGACGGTGTTTGGCAATCTGCACCAGGCTCAGCTGGGGGGCGTGCCCGGCACCTTCCAGCTCGTCCGCGGCTTCCTCAACATCAAGCTGCCAGGGCCTATGCCAGGCATGCAGGTGTGTAAGACACAATCTCTCACTCTGTGTGTGTGTTGGGCGTGTGCGTCGTGTGTGTTGGGCGTGTGCGTGTGTTTGTGTGTGTGTGTGTCTGCACGTGTGCACTCTTACCCCTGTGTGTAGACATGCATGTGCAATTATATGCAAATGCACTTTGACACATTCATTGGTTTACACCGCACGTATCTATAGACTCGAGTGTCATTTTGTGCTTGTGTGTGTCGTGTGTGTGTGTGTGCGTGTGTGTGTGTGCGTGCGTCTGTGTGTGTGTGTGTGTGTGTGTGTGTGTAGGACGGGGAGGTTGAGGGCCACCCAGTGTGGGCTCTGATCTACTACTGCCTGCGGTGTGGGGATCTGAATGCGGCCATGCAGGTGGTCAACCGGGCCCAGCACCAGCTCGGGGACTTCAAGACCTGGTTCCAGGAGTACATGAACAGCCCAGACCGCCGGTAAGACCGGACCCCCAGAAGGCAATAAATTGACCATGTCAAATCCTCGATCGTGGTACAAAATGGCGGGTGTTGTATCATGAGAGTGTGGTAGTTTTGCCTCACTATATAGTCGTTTCTTCTGTTTCAATCATCTATAAAACAATCCAGAAGTCGCTACTCTAAGGCCGCCGGAACCATAGGCCGTTAGCACTGCTGTAGTGGTGGACCTATTCTGCTTAGTTATGTTATTAAAATAAATTTTACAAATTAGAACAAATACAATATATGGTAATACATATAAATTATGCAAGAAATATATTATTATAAAAAATATGAATCACAGTTATAGTTCACAACAAACACTAGATAAGTATAAATCATTTAGTAATATTACTGTTTTATAATATTTTGCTTTATTTATCTTTGCAATTTTAGTCCCATGTTTTTATTTAAATGTTCATATTTTTATTCTTTACTCATTCATTTATTTATTCATTTATTCATTTGCTCTCTCTGTACCTAGTTTATTGTCCATCTGTCCCTTTTTATCTTTTTTTCTATCTTTCTTTTTCTGTTTCTTTTACTTTCTCTCTGCCTCTTCTCCTCTCCTTGTTTTCCTCTGATGCTCCCTTGCTCCTGTTCTTCCTCTTTCTTTCTCTCCCTCTCATTCCTCTCCCATATTTTTCTCCCTTTCCTCCTTCTCCCCCTCTCTCTTTCTCTCCCTTTCTATCGCTCCCTTTCTCTTTCCCTGTTTTAATTTTCAATTCAAATTCAAAGGGTGCTTTATTAGCATGACTGTGCAAGTATAGTGTTGCCAAAGCCAGTGGAACAAAAACACAGTAACACAATAACATAAAAAGTAATAACAAATAACAGATATGTGATGATGATGATGATGATCTTTTTCCCTCTCTCTCTCTTTTTATCTCTCCCTCTCTTTCTGCCTACATCTCTCGTTCTCTCTCCCTATCTCTCTCTCTTTCTCCCTCTCCCTCTCTCTTCCTCCATCTCTCTATCCCTCTCTTTCTCCCCCTCTCTCTCTTCCTCAATCTCTCTCTCCCTCTCTCTCTCTTTTTCTCCCCCTCTCTCTCTCTCTCTCTCTCTCTCTATCCCTCTCTCTCTCTCTAGTCTGGCTCCGGCGGCGGAGAACAAGCTGCGTCTGCACTACCGGCGTGTGCTGCGCAACAGCGCGGACCCGTACAAGCGCGCCGTCTACTGCCTCATCGGCAAGTGCGACATCGCCGACAACCACGGAGAGGTGGCCGACAAGACGGAGGACTACCTGTGGCTCAAGGTATTAGAGCACAGACTCACTACTCCAGGAGTGTGTGTGTGGTGTGTGTGTGTGTGGGTGTGTGGGTGTGTGTGAGTTTCAGCCTCCCCCAAGCTGTGTGTGTGTGTCTGTGTCTGTGTCTGTCTGTGTGTGTGTGTGTGGGTGTGTGTGAGTTTCAGCCTCCCCCAAGCTGTGTGTGAGGGGGGGGGGTCACACCACCTCCGTTCAGATCAAATGAAAAGAACTTTATTTGGAACTAGTGATTTGCGGCACAGGCGGGTTGCACTGTGGTGTCAAGCAGGGTTGGAGTGAATGCGCTTTACCTCAGGTGACATTTGACTTCCCCTCTCACACACACACACACAAACACACACATTCACTCTAGGTCAATTTCATGTAAGCTGAACTGTGGTGTGTGTGTGTGTGTGTGTGTGTGTGTGTGTGTGTCTGTCTGTCTGTCTGTCTGTTTGCCTGCCGTTGCCTTTGTGTCTATGTGTGTGTACGTGTGTGTGTGTGTGTGCGCGCGTTTGTAGTTGTGCCTGTCAGGACCTGTGTGTGTCTGTGTGAGTGCTCCCAGGCAGGGGTCGTATCCTCTTGTGCTGAGCACAGTTGAAGTAAATGGGTTTCACTGTGACATGACATTGGTCCCCCCCTCTGCCTCCATCTATTCCCCCCCCCCCAGCTGAACCAGGTGTGCTTCGATGACGATGGCAGCAGCTCCCCACAGGATCGCCTGACTCTCGCCCAACTTCAGAAGCAGCTGCTCGAGGACTATGGTGAGCCTGTGTGCGTGTGCGCGCGTTTGTGTCTGTGTGCGTGCTTGTGTGTGTCTGTGTGTGTGCGCCTGTGTGCCTGTGCCTGTGCCTGTGCCTGTGCATGTGTGCGTGTGTGTGCGCGCGCGCGCGTGTGTGTGTGCGCGCGCGCGTGTGTGTGTGTGTGTTTGTATGGGTGACTAAAGGACGCCCAGGTGTTCCACAGAGGGAATTAATGCAGGCTTCACAGTGAGGCTTAACAGTCATCCAGCACCATCAGCCCCCGCGAGCAGGATAGATGGGGTGGGGTGGGGCTGGGTGCAGGGATGGGGGGTGCAGGGATGGGGGATGGAGAATAAGCAGGCACCACTCTGTCCTCTTCAAATCTGCCAGGCGAAGATAAGTCTTGTGAATTCCAGCATGCACTCACTCTCACAGCTTAAGGCGCACTGCTTGTTTTAAGAAAAAAAAAAGGAGGAAGGAGGGAGGGAGATGAAGAAGCAGGGAGGAAAAAGGGAGAGGGTTAAAGAGGGAGGAAACAGGGGGGACCAGACTCGTTCTTTTGTCACCTGAGTGGTGAGTCACGCTCTTATCAGAGCCGTTTGCTTTCGACATCACAAGACGCTCTGTGCACGCTCACTGATAAAGAGGGGGGAAAAAAGAGGCGGAGAGGGGAGTGAAAAGAGAGGGAGGAGGGGTGGGGGGGATGGGTTGGGGGGATGTGAGAGCATCTTTCTGTAGAGCGGCTGAGCCATTAACTTTTATGCAAAGTGGCAGGTCTTTTTCTCTGCGCTAAGTCTGGAGGTATTTAAAAGAGGAGGGGATTATTTAAACCAGCAGCCCAGTTTAATCAGCTCCCGGTCGGACAAATCCATTTGGTGCTCTCAACCCTGGGCTCTGCTGCAGAGCGGAGGGAGACTTTAATGGCTGTGCTCTCCCCTGAGGGAGAAAAAAAGTCGTTTTGCACCACTAGTTCCACTCATTTTCCAGCTTTGGGACTCTTTAACCTTTCTTCCTCTCTGCCATTTTCACCTGTGACTTGTGACCCCTTACTAAGCTCTAACCTCACGTGTGTTTGTCTTCTCTCTCTCTCTCTCTCTCTCTCTCTCTCTCTCTCTCTCTCTCTCTCTCTCTCTCTCTCTCTCTCTCTCTCTCTCTCTCTCTCTCTGTCTCCCCCTCTCTCTCTCTGTCTTTATCTCTCTCTGTCTCTCTGTCTCTATCTCTCTCTGTCTCTCTCTATCTCTCTCTCTGTCTCTCTCTCTCTGTCTCTCTCCATCTCTCTCTCTTTCTCTGTCTCTCTCTCTCTCCCTCCCTCTCTCTCTGTCTCTATTTCTATCTCTCTCTGTCTCTCTCTGTGTCTCTCTCTGTCTCTCTTTCTCCCTCTCTCTGTGTCTCTCTCAGGCGAGTCTCACTTCTCTGCGAGCCAGCAGCCATTCCTGTACTTCCAGGTGCTGTTCCTGACGGCGCAGTTTGAGGCGGCGGTGGCGTTCCTGTTCCGCGTGGAGCGTCTGCGGAGTCACGCCGTGCACGTGGCCCTCGTGCTCTACGAGCTCAAGCTCCTCCTCAAGTCCTCCGGACAGAGCGCACAGCTACGTGAGTACTCCACCCACACGGGGAGGAAGAGGAGGAGGAGGAAGAGGCTAAGAAAGATGGCGTTAGCGATAGGAATGACCCATGTAACCATCTTAGTACATGCTGTTCCATCTGTGGAACGATTTGTTGTTTGACTAGTGGAAGGAAAATTGCTTCCCTACAACAAATACAACATTACTATGACATTGCAGAAATTCTTTACTGACATATTATAACTTAGTCATGCCATTTCAGCCAAAAAAAAACACTTGTAAATAGGGGTTGTGTCTTAAAAGTGTGTGTAATAATAGCTGTTGTGGTGTGTGTTTTGTGTGTGTGTCCGTGTAATGGCTGTTGTGGTGTGTGTATGTGTGTGTGTGTGTGTGTGTGTGTGTGTATACCTGTAATGGCTGGTGTGTGTGTGCGTGCATGTGCGCGTGTAATGGTGGGTGTGGTGTGTGTGCGTATAATGGCTGTTGTGTGTGTGTGTGTGTGTAATGGCTGTTGTGTGTGTGTGCGTGTGTGTGTGTGCGTGTGTGTGTCTGCATCTGCGTGTGTCTGTGTGTGCACGTGTGTGTGTGTGTGTGTGTGTGTGTGTGTGTGTGTGTGTGCGCTGCAGTGAGCCAGGAGAGCGGAGACCCTCCTATGGTGCGGCGGCTCAACTTCATCCGGCTGCTGATGCTCTACACACGCAAGTTTGAGTCCACAGACCCCAGGGAGGCACTGCAGTACTTCTACTTCCTCAGGTGACACACACATATTCACACATGCATACACACACATATACACACTCACACGCATATACACATACACACACACACACGCGTATACACACACTCACTCACACGCATATACACACGCGCACACACACACACTCACATGCATATACACGCACACATTTTCTTACACGCACTCCTATATAGAAGTACCATACTTTAAATTTACCTTTTACCTCCTCTTGCACACACTCACTCAGGTATTCATAACAAATATATACACAGAAATTTAAAATCATATGTTTACACCAACAATGTCAGGCACCTCTGATTCCTTCTACTCCGCCTAAAAAAACAAAGTACATGCACATGCAAAAAAAAATCACTCAGGACAATATGTACATTTCTACCTTTCTGTAGATATACAGTCATAAAATATATGCTCTATATTTAAATACAATATTTCTAAGTAGCGGATTGTACATTTGTCCCATTGTGGGTATGATGCACACAAACCCACACACATGTCCTCTTCTCAGACATACACACACACACACACACACACACACACTGACACACACACACACAAAATCCTGGAGGAGCGCTCGCTGCTCTGGAGTGTGTTATCCGGCACAGGAGGGTGTTGAATGTGAAAGGGGCCGTTTCTGAAGAGAAGCTTGGAGGCTTAAATGGAGAGGGTGGCGGGGATAAAACAGTGTCAGCCAGCCATGGGGATGGGGATGGGGGTGGGGAGGGAGGTGGTGATGGGGAGGGGGGGGCCTTCGTGAATTACTTAGCAGAGCCAGAAAATGTCATATGAATAATGCAGGCAGCTTTCACACAAGCGCAAGTGTGTGTGGGTCTCTCTTTCTCCTCAAAAGCCGTTTCTGATGCTTCCTGCGGCTCTGGGCAGTGGGTGGCTTGGGCCTCCTGAGCGATTACTTGTGTGTGTTCGGTGTGTGTGTGTGTGTGTGTGTGTATGTGTGTGTGTGTTATGGTAAACGGCTCTGAGAAGTAACTCATGCGTGTCTGTGTCTGATTTGCTCACAGGAACGAGAAGGACAGCCAAGGAGAGAACATGTTCATGCGCTGCGTCAGCGAGCTGGTCATCGAGAGTCGAGAGGTGTGTGTGTGTGCAGTGAGTGTGCAGTGTGCGCGAGTGTGCAGTGTGCCTGTGTGTGCAGTTTGTGTAGTGCGCGTTTGTGCAGTGCGCGTGTGAGCAGTGCGTGTGTGAGTCCATGTAATTCATGCCTTGTTCATATTAGTGTCTTTGTGTGAGTTTGATAGACATAACACTAACAGCCTGCATTCTTTTGATCCATCCACAGTTTGATATGCTTCTGGGAAGACTTGAAAAAGACGGAAGCCGAAAGGTTAGTCTCTTGTGCTCCTTGCTAGTGTTATTTGGCTGGTGGCACGACTGGCATGCCGTTTTCAGCAATTCTCCACCTCATCAGACACACAAAACTCTTCCCCTTTCTTCCCCCAACGTATTCATTATTGTGCTCATTCATTGTCGTACCATAAAAAGGAAAAGAAAAAAGAAAAAACACAGCCGACAGATGCTTTTGTCTGTGGGAGTTCTAAGGCACACGGCAGCATTCTATTGTTCCACAAACTCCTCAGAACCTTCAGAATGTCGATGAGCATTCCAATTGAGCATTCCAATTGAGCATTCCAAGGCCCTCTAACCAGCTGGCTTGTTCTGTGCATGTTTCTGCAGCCGGGGGTGATTGACAAGTTTGCGGGGGACACACGGGCCATCATCACCAAGGTGGCCTCGGAGGCCGAGAACAAGGGTCTGTTCGAGGAGGCCGTCAAGCTGTACGAGCTGGCAAAGGTAAGATGGGGGGAGGAGGTGGTGTGGTGGACGTTCCGCCAGGGGTAGGGGGAGGGGTAGCGGGTGGGGGAGGGGTGGTGTGAGGGTAGCGAGGGAAAGGAAGCGTGGAGGCTGGTGATGGGTGTGGTTGTCACGAGCGTGGAGGAAGTGCCAGGATCGACCGCGGTCTCCGCAGTGCAGTACACTCACACTGGCACCACTCCGCAGTCTGCCTCGGCAGATGAAACTAGAGATAGAGACAAACATGCAGGGAGAGAGGGAGTGAGCGAGGAAGAAAAAAAGAAAGAGAAAGATAGAAAGAGAGAAAGAGGCAGAGGTCAAATGCTGTATTTCACTAAAGCATTTTATTTCACTGGTACTTTTGAGACTTAAATGTATTTTAGAAAATGGCATTTCTCTTCAAATGTTGCGATTAGAATTTCGGGAGAGGAGGAGAGAGAAATGTAGTGTTAGCAGAAAGGGCTTGACCTCATTTGAGCACGCTTGTCACGCTTCATGAAAATGAGTTTTATTCTAAATCATCCTTACAAGAGGCCTGCCAGTTATCATTTCATGTCATCTCCAAATTGAAAAATATGTAATAATATGGCATTTACAAAAACAAATTATCCTGGCCTGGTTTAATTACTGAAGATTTGCAGCTTGAAAAAAGTTGTTTTTAGTGTATGCATTTCTGTGTTTAGTGTGTTTAATTTTCATAGTTTTTTAAGCCTTCTGAAGGGCTTTGCGTTGCATTCTGTGCATAAAGAATGCGTTATATAAATAAAATACCTTCTTATACCATAGGACCAACCAGATGCAGGTTTCTGACATGTACCTCTCTGTGGAGTATCCCTGTACAGTCTATTGGGGGTACAACGCCACTGCAGCGCACACTGGCGAAACAGCATTTTTTAGTCATCATTTGCCTTTCTGCTCTTGATTAGCATATGCCTAATGGGATCTTGAAACAATCATTAAGCGTGAAAAACATACATATATATATTTTTTTTTTTGTCTTTTTTTTTAATCCATTTCATTTTGACGTAGAACCCAGACAAGGTTCTGGAGCTGATGAACCGGCTGCTGAGTCCCGTGGTGGCCCAGATCAGCGCCCCGCAGTCCAATAAGGAACGTCTGAGGAACATGGCGGTGGGCATCGCAGAACGGTGAGCAGCACACACACACACACACACACACACACACACACACACACACACACACACACACGGCGAGCAGCACTCCTCCCACATCTGGACTCATGGCGTCCATTAGCTGACTGCTCTTCAGTCGTACTTCATGCCCAATTAGCTGATTAGCGCGGTGCAGCTCTTGCTTCAAGTCCACGCCACCGCAAGTTAACCCCAGTACCAAGAGTATAGCCACTGGTGTGCACAGTACAGTAGCCATAACAGTAAAAGTAGCCATAACAAGTCAGTCCGTTTCAATAATTCATGAACCTGTGTTGATTTTTAGGAATACGTGTGACAGAGGCGTTGTGAGTGAATGCTTATAGGTTCAGTAAGCCAGCATTGTGAGTCAGTCAAGCTCTCCTAAGTGTTTTCTGTATGCATAAAATATTATGCTAATAGTTCAGCTGTGTGTGTGTGTGTGTGTGTATGTTGTTTGTGTCTGTCTGTCTGTGTCTCTTTCTCTCTGTCTCTCTCTCTCTCCCCCTCCCTCTGTCTCTTTCTCTCTCTCTCTCTCTCTCTCTCTCTGTCGATCATCACTCACTCTGTGTACCTGATGGCTCAGGTATCGGACGAGTGGTGTGGCTGGGGAGAAGTCTGTGGACGGCACTTTTTACCTGCTGCTGGACCTGACCACCTTCTTTGACGAGTACCACGCTGGCCACATCGACCAGGCCTACGACGTAAGCTCACATGTCACACGTCTGCTCACATTACATTACATTACATGACATTACATTACATTGCATTTGGCAGACGCTTTTATCCAAAGCAACTTACAAAAAGGAGGACATAAGCAACAGAGGTGTAAAAAGACACAGAGTAGGGACACAACAGACATATGTACTTCAGCATAGGGACACAGAAAGAGAGAGAGTTGGTTTAGTGATTGTTAGTTTTGTTAGGAAGGGAAACAATCTCGGAAGAGAAGGGTTTTTACAAGTTACAAAGATTGCAGTAATTGTATATTCCTCAGTCTTCTCTTTGTCTTCCTCTTTCTCACCCTTTTTTTGTCTTTCTCTCCTCCTGTCTCCCTTTAGATCATCGAGAGGCTGAAGCTGGTTCCCCTCAGTCGGGACAGCGTTGAGGAAAGAGTAGCGGCGTTTCGCAACTTCAGTGACGAGGTCAGATTAACCTGCTTTTCCCTCCGTTAACTACTCTACTTTGCCCAGCCTTGCGCGCAGCAGCGTAAGCGTACTTGAAAGTATCTTGTGTCTTCGGGCTCTTTGCCGTAGGATCCGCCATGCGGGACTTGGCTGGCTCAGGCATCAGCGGTTGCCATGCTACGCCTAGCCATCTGTCGTTATAATAAAAAGCCCGCTTTGCACTCTTGATCTTCCCTGGGATGGGGATGGGAATCGGGCCCCCGTGTAAAACTCCAGTGTCGCTCTTCTCTTCTCTTCTCTTCTCTATCGCTCGCAGGTGCGGCACAACTTGTCCGAGGTGCTCCTGGCCACCATGAACATCCTGTACACGCAGTACAAGCGCCTGAAGGGGGCGCCAGCGGGCACCCCTGGGAGGACACAGAGGCCCCTGGAGGACAGAGACTCGGTAAGGGGGGGGGGAGCAAAAAGGGCACAAAGGGCACAAGCTGATTGACAACTGGCAAACGGGCATGGTTTTTATTTTAAACCCCCACTAGCCCAAATATAGGAGAAAACTTCAAAAATGTTTTAACCTTTTAGATGATGATGTAGGAGATATTTCATGCAGAAATCAATTTCGGGGCCCGTGTGTATGTATGTGTGCAATTTTGACATCCACAATTCAAATGCCATCCAAATCCAAAAAGAAAGAAAACGTCAAGGTTTATTTTGTAGAATTAAATATGATTAAATGTGTGATGTTAAATGTTGTCATATTACCGCAGGGGGCTCGTGGAGGTTTAAAGATTGGGTTTCGGCTGTGAGGATAAAGATTATTGGTGACGCACGCTATGTCCTTGCAGAATTCATAATCTGATGGGCTACATGAACGATAACAAGGAAGTGCAGGAAATGCAGACAATTTAGATTTGAATCAAAGTGTGGAAAGAAGTTGATCCATTAGCTACTGTTTACAAGGCTGCAGTAAAAATAGTAATCAGTGTAATATATAGTCATTAGTTTACAAAGATTAAAATATTTAGATTACACTAAGTAGTTAGTAGATTATTGTGTTTTTTTGATGGATAATAAGCAAAATTATGCTATGTGTGTACTATTGGAAAGTCATGGGAAGTCATCCTTATATTACAAAACTATCAAAATGAGAACAATGCGTTTCCAAAGATTCCGTGCTGACTTTCCTGATGAATTCTGTGGATTATGTGCAAGTTGTAACAGGAGTGTTTTGTGTTCCGTGTTGTGTGTGTGTGTGTGTGTGTGTTCTCTTGTGTGTGCAGCAACTGCGCAGTCAGGCCAGAGCCCTCATCACGTTCGCGGGGATGATCCCATACCGCATGGCGGGAGACACCAACGCACGACTGGTCCAGATGGAGGTTCTCATGAACTGAGCCCCTCCCATTCCACAGCACACACACACACACACACACACACACGCACAAACACACACACACACACACACACACACACACACATACACACACACACACATGCACGCACAGACAGACACACACACACACACGGACGCACACACAGACACACAAACATGGACACACACACAGACTGCAGCAGTTGAGGTTTCTACGCTGAGACAGGCTTTTTCCAGAGTTTTCCACCACCATCATCACGCCTCCACACATCCATTAAGTTGACCGTGGTCTTCCCCCCTTCCCTACCCTGTGTGTCTTGACTGCTTGAGTTGGTTCATATGTCCTCTGCTTCATTTTCCTCATTGTTTTTTTGGTTTCCCCTTTATATTTGTATTTTTTCATATTTTGAATAAATAAAAATTCAACTTTCTGTTTGGTTCTGTTTCTTTTTCGTTTTCACCATGAATTCATGTTATTGGTTCATATTTTGTTCTTTCAGTTCTGCCTTATCATTATGTTTCAGACACAAGCACACAAGCTTAGCAGAATTGTTTATTTCAAGTCCACATAGATAAGGCTGAAGAGCCAGAGCCAGTGCCTCTCCCACTTTTATAACAAAACAACCATGTCCACTGAAGTGTTTTTTTGTAATTAGTTCTTCCTCTGTCGGGGGTGGGTGCTTTGTCTCAACACTCCTTAGTGGCAAAAACTGAAGCGAGTATAATGTTCTTTTTAAACATGCAGGCAGTAATATTTAATATCTCCTACCAATTCCCCCACCTGACCTAGCCACCATGGGAGTGCCCTCTGTCCTGTGGAGATGACCCCTGGCTTGAGGGTTTAGACTGAGCTTTTGTTGATAATTTGCCAACACCAAAGTTAAATGTAAAGGCTACCCCAGAACCTTCAAGCTGTTAATGAAAAGGAAAACACGTAAATTTAAATTCAGTTGGTGGTAGTGATTTATAAAAACCTGTTTTTATAATTTCATGATGTCCTTTTCTAGTTTAATGTATTCCTACCTGTAGGAATAACCTTTGTTATGACAAAGAGAAACCCTAACCCACTGTTCGTGCTTACTTTCTTGTCTCTACATTTTACCATTAATGGAACTCTCAAATGTTAATGGACCATTTTAAAACGGTTTAATATTCTTCCACTGTTAAATTGCCAGCAGTCAACAAAAGTTTATCATTCTGTCTCCCCCCTCGAGCCCGAGCTTAATGAAGTTCTCTTGATGGAGTCGCAGTGGGGAGGTGTCTCAGTGTGACTGCGATCTCCCCGGCAGATGGTGCGATGGGAGGGAGATGCCCGCGGAGCACACAGATGGAGGCATTGGCACTGCCACCTCGCATCGCTGCAGCGGCGGCGTCCTCACCTTCGTCCTGCCTCCCCTCCTTAAATGCAAACACTAAGCCAGGCCGGTTTTGCATTTCTGACAGAAAGCAGCTGGTGCAAAAGGACAGGGCTTATCACTAGGTTACAGGTACAATAGGCTAGCTGTGAGTAGCCTCGCCACCCCCACCCCCGGCCCTCTCTCCTTAGCCTGAGACTGTATTGTCGGTGGAGGAGCCTGTAAGATTTTGTATTCTAAGCTTTACACTTTTGCCATGGGAACCGAGACCTGTCTGTCAGCCTGAGAAGAGACCCTGGACCTGGTGTGCTGTTGCTGTGATGTCTGTTGCCGCAACAGTGAGGATGCGTGAAAGTGAGCGAGCCAGGTGTGTGTGCCGCAGCTGGTGTTGTGAATCAGGCCGATGCCAGTCATCCGCTATAACCCGGCTATTTCACAACACCAGGGTGGCACCACTCCGCTAACAGCGACCTGCCGGCGTGGAGAGACCCAACACGACGACAAACATCATCACCACCATGCTGTGTGGATCAGTAGCCTAGAGATGATGTTGAATAATGTGATTTATAACGCGAATAAACTTTTTTTTTTAAATGAGGAAGGTTGTGTTGTATTTGTTTGACAGAGGTCAATCCATCAAAAAGTAGGCTACCCCAAAATGTAATTTTCTATATGGATATCATATGGATTTCTATATTTCTTAATGTTCTATATGGATATCATAATGTGATCTAAATGATATGTAGCCTGCGTATAACGAAACATAAATGAAAATAAAATGTTTGCACTGTCTCACACTAATACCAAGTATCAAGTGTAGTTCAATTAAAAACAAAGCGAGCAGATGCTAAGTCCCAGAAACACTAGAGGGGATTCTTGAGAGAAGGAGATTCGTGGGAATTGGCTGCTAATAATTACTTTAGCAAGCATCATCTAGCTTTGTGGACAGAAGTTAATGAGGAACCAGAAAAGTGCTCAGTCATTGCTGAAGGCAGAGTGGACCCTCTCAGCTGAAACTGAAGCCATTTGAAGTGCTGTTCTACACAGCATTACAACTAGCAGAGGCTAAGGTCACCTCGTCATGCTCACTGGCGTGATCACAAAAAGCCATTTTCCCTATTGTTTGTGTTATTGTATTTCATGGTAGCTTATTCATGGTCATCTTCCCACTGTAGATTCCCTGCAAAAATCCAAAACTCTGTGTGTGTGCGTGCGTGCATACGTACGTGTGTGTGAGAGAGAGGGAGAGTTTGTTGTGTGTGTGAGTGAGAGAGAGAGAGAGAGAGAGAGAGATTGTGTGTGTGTTTGTGTGTGTGTGTGTTTTTTTCCCTCAATGTCACTGGGCTAGGTAAAGAAGTCTCGGAACTCTCCTGAAGTCGCTCCAATCTCAGCATGCGGGCGCACGTTTGGTTTCAGACGAGGAGTCCAACTAATGACAACATACTGGCTCTCCACAGCCGGCTGGCCACTGGACATTTGCCGAGTGCAGCAGCATGTCGGTCCAGGGGCCTCCGAGAGCTTTAGTTTAGGGGATGATGAACTGCCTGTGTTTCCTCACAGACCTCGCCGTTCCTTACAGACTACCAAACTAACTATGGGGACTACACATACCACTACAACTCCTGCTCCCAGGGGCACTGCCAGGGGCGAATCTAGACCATTTTTAGGGGTGCCAAGGCACCCCCGTGAAACTGCTCGGCACCCCCTGGCTCAGTGCAAAATGAATAATATATTATATATAATAATAGTGTTGTGTGATAAGCACTGGGGGCCGGGCACCCCTAAAGACCAGATGCTAAAATCGCCCCTGGGCACTGCTAAGGGGCATGGGACAGGATGATTATGGGGGCACAGAGCTTCACAGGGACCCACAGGGCAGAGCACTATGACATGGTTGCGTTCGGGGTCCCAAAATTATTTCCTTTCAGGGGGCCCACAATTTCTAGCGGCGCCCCTGCCTACTCCCACTTCCTTCCAGTGGAATCTGACAGTGATGGTGATGTTTGATTTGAGCGGTGACTGACAGACGGAGAAGTAAGTCCTTACACTCCTTACACCTGAGCTGGCTGTCACCTTGGGATCTAAAATGAAGGTCATCTACCGTTTGATCTTAATTACTCATTGTTGTAACTGTGTGTAGAAGTTCTGGTTTCACATTGAAGACCTGAGGGTGCAATTATAAGAAGTTACCCATCACTAAAACCTCCCTAGAGTGGGCTCAGTGCACACACTTGCTTCTCCAGGGAATACATTCTTCATTTTTGTGAACATTTATACTTTTTTGAATATTAATTAAAAACAAATCCCAGTTTCCCCATAGACTTAACATTGGCCATTACAAGACATCACAAAAGGGCCAATAAGCACTTAGGATCCTGTCCAGGTGTTCAGACCAGATGCAGCAATGTAATTGTCACAGGCTTTAAGCATACAATCTGGTTTTCTGGAACTACAGATCCTGTTCAGCTGTTTTCTTCTGCCCGCAATGGATTAAAAAAATAAAGCACGGACTACCATAATTCACTAATCAAAAGTTTAACTATTTAACTATTCAACTGTTTAACTATTCAGCCATTTAAACTGTCAGTCTCCAGCTAGCTGTTTCCTCCGCCTATAACTGTTTCAAAATAAAAGTCCTCATTACAAGAATTCGCTTTTAAATAATGGTTATCTATATAAACTATTAAACTAAACTTAGCACAGGCTTTAAGCATACAATCTGGCTTTCATGATGTACAGATCCTGTTTAGCTGTTTTCTCTGCCCACAACTGTTTCAAAATAAAGGTTCTTACCACAATAACTCACTATTCCATAGGCCTAGTTTACCTATTTAAACTACTCCACTATTTAACTAACAATGATTCAAACTGTGGGTTGTCATCAACTATTTCTCCAGCCAACTGTTTCAAAATAAACACCCCCAGTACAACAATTTACTATCAAATAATTCAACTACTTAAACTATGAAACTATTTAGCCAAACTGTCAACTGTCATCAACTATGTCCCCAGTGAACTATATTAAACCATTTATCTACCTAGCAACCAACATAGCAACCATTAAAATAAAGCAACTATGTCAGTTTCCATAGCAACCACTTTAGTTTTTCATTACATTCTGTAATAGTAGCAGTGAGTTTTTGACCTAACATAAAAGGATACAAAGATACAAGGATGGATTATTGTCACATTCATAGACATACTGGGCAGAGTAGGACATGCAGTGAAATTGGTGATTCTGTGATGATATCCTGATTACCTTAGCAATCAGTGTAGCAACCACGAAAACTACAGTATATTAACCATAAAAAGAATTTACTTGCTTTTTGTCCTTTTAGAGTTGTAATGGATTTATTTCCTGGCAGTACACACGTGTTGCACAATAAGCCTGTTTGTAATTTACTTCAGTTAAAGGGAAATACAACAGGATCATTTTCATGTGCTGTGTAATTCCCTGAAATTACGTTCTCTAGTTATTCATTTTTCCAACTTTCTTGTGTGTACCAGTGCTGGTTTCACACCGAAGGCCTCAGGGGGCAATTATGAGAAGTTACCCATCACTAAAACCTCCGGCGTGGGTTCAGTGCACCTGCTTGCTTCTCGAGTCTCATTACGAGGCCAAAATGACTGTTTTCACCTCGGGGACATGTGGATATATAAAGGGCACTCTGTGCTCACCTGAGCAGCACCCACCACCACATAGACTCATGCTATGGAGGAGCCCCAGCTAGGAGGCAGAGTGTTCCACCTGTGCCCCATGATCAGCAGGTACTCCACCACCTCACCTGGCTGCGGAGAGGAGCGGGACAGCCGCTTCAGCGTCACAGATGGAGGAGGAGGAGGGAGCGTCGGCTACGATGTGACCCCCCGCCGCGGCCCCTCCGTCACGTCGGGGTACGACACGCTGGACGCACCGCCGCGGTACGAGTTCTACTCCAACACGGAGGCCGCGGGGAGACGGCGCTTCCGACCCTCGCTGTTTCAGCTGCACGCCCATCAGGAGGTCAGCTATCAGTGTGGTCACACAGCATCTCAGGGTGGTCACACAGCATCTCATCCTCAGCCTTTATGTAACACTTTATTTTACACTGTTACAGTGTATCTACCTTTTAAAAATATGTAATACATATTGTTAGAAGGTATGTAATCTACATACAGTATCTAACAATATCTAACAATATGCAATCTACATATCTAACAATATGTAATATGAAGTACTAGAACACACAGCATCCTCAGCCTGTCAGACTCAGCCTTGGCATCACCATCATGCTTTAGGAGCTGTAACATGCATACTCTTTATTCATTCATAACTTTAGCTTGCCCTTTATGTAACACTTTATTTTACAGTGTTACAGTGTGTCTACCTTACTAGGTACAGTGACAGTGGTGCAACCTGTGTAACAATATCTAATATCAAGTACTAGTAGACACAGCATCCTCAACCTGTCAGACTCAGCCTTGGCATCGCTTATGCTTTAGGAGCTGTAATACGCATATTCTTTTTAATTTAGCTTGCCCTTTATGATAACACTTTATTTTAAAGTATCCGTGTTACAATGTATCTAGCTTATTAGGTAGAGTGGTGCAACCTGCGTAACAATATGTAATATCAAGTACTAGTGTTGTACCCACATAATATATTTTTGACATAATATACACAGACTATATTATATTATGACACAAAATACATTATGCAAGAACAACACTAGCACATGATATTACATATTGTTACACATGTGGCACCACTGTACTTAATTAGGTACACTGAATACCGTACACTGAATAGATACCGTAAAATAAACTGGTGCCCACTTTATTTTACTGTCCCTGTTACAAGTGTATCTACATCATGAACTACATTGTAATAATGTAATTGTAATAACTAAGGGTTAGTGTTAGGCGTGTACAATGTAAGCACATAATATTACATGTTGGTACATTTAGACTGTAAAGGAACTGTAAAAATAAACCAACTTTCTTACCAAAATTGATCTGTGAAACCCAGATCTATCTGCTGCTGCACTGTTGTTTTGGGCAAATAAAACATGCACACGAATACACAATATGTATTTTAATATATATTAAGACAGAATAATTGATTTTCCAATCTACAAGGGAAAATATTTATTTGTCAAAAATATCAAAATGTCAAAACACTGTGGCCACATTACTACCTTGACTGGGCATCAACTGCTGCTGCACAAACACCATTTACTCCTCCCCTGTCCTTTACACATACAATAATATTTTCCCTTGTAAAAAAGAAAACCAATCAGTCTGCCCTTATATATATATTAAAATACATATTGTGTATTCGTGTGCATGTTTTAATTTCCCAAAACAACAGTGCAGCTGAAGTGAGATATTACTAGTAACTACTACTGTAAGTACTACTGGATTTCACAGATCAATTTTGCCATGTTTCTCCCATATTACACAACGTGTGTTTATGGCAGGATGATGGCAGTCCCCCACCCCTCTATGAGGCTTCTGGAGCAGGAGAGGGCCAGGGTGGCACAGGGAGCCCGGAGGACGAGGAGAAGGCAGAGCAGCCCGCGGCCGAACCAACACGCTTCGGATGGGTGCAAGGTGTCATGGTAGGACTCTGAGTGCCAGCATGATGGTTACTAGTGTCTGCTGATGTTGTGTGCAGAACTAGAGGCTGTATGTTGATAAGAATACAATGTATACACTAATACAGGGGTTATCATTAAATATTATATATTATTCAATACAATATTCAATATATACAATACAGTTTGTGATCTATTGTAATAAGAAAGAAGACATATGCAAATAGATTTTAGAAATAAAATTAATGAATACTGTAGCTAAACAAATTTAGTGTACTTTATGCATTCAAAACCAGCCGCAAAAACTATATATTTTGGAATTTTGCTTTCAACTAGTATGAAAATTATTAAGTGAAAATATATTCTGGATTGCGTACACTGTCAAAAATCTGTCAAAATCAAAAATCTTGATAATTTTTCTTAACTTTTTATTACATCCCTGTACAGTGCTGTTCTTTAAAGAGAACATAATGTAATGGTGCAATCTCCAAAACCTTACCTTAACTGGCACAACTTCTAGCAACTTTGAACTTATCAGTGAATTAGTGTGTACCATCACAGGACACTTAATTCAATCCGTGGGAGACACATTATCATTTCCAGTTAATTTAAAACCTTTCAGGAGATGCTTTCAGCATTACTTATTGTTCAGTGAAGGGGAAATCCATCAAATAGTCTGAGCTTGATATTGCTAAAGACCTCCTGCAGAGAATGCATTTCTGAAAATATAATAATAAACAGCAAATATTTAAGTAAATAATTTAACAGGACGACATGGTGGCTCATTTTTATACAAATGCTTTTCATTTTTTACACCATCATACATCCATGACATGCATTATTCATAACAACATGAGTATGATGAAACTGGCCTATTGATGATGCTAAAGTTCAAGCCTTTGTACATGTCAAGTTTTACTTACTTTTACTTTACGCAGTTTTACTTTACTTACTGAACACCAGGAGTGGAAATTAACTTTGGCAAAATTGTATTCTTTACCAGCCACTGACAAATAAAAGATAAAATTCACCAGCAACTCAACAGTAAATCATTATTTTGTGTCTGAAATCTATCAGCCAGTTATACTGTATATTTTACCAGCATTTGGCTGGTGGCTGGTGGGACACAGGGCAGAAAGTGAGAACATGAATATGATGAAACTGAGCGATTACTTGTGTGTGTGATGCAACTGTCCTATTGATGATTCTGAGCTTCAAGACGTTGTACATGTCAAGTTTTACTTAGTTTTACTTTACTTAGTGCACACAGTGCAGAAAGTGCCTTTACGGGGGCCGAGTAGCCAGGCGGGGGCACGAGGTGTCTGAAGCGTCCCTCCTCAGGTTGCCCTTGTCTGGGGGTGTCTGACCTCTATTTGCTCTGCAGATCCGGTGCATGCTGAACATCTGGGGGGTGATCCTCTACCTCCGGCTGCCCTGGATCACCGCACAGGCAGGCATCGGTGTGTTTATCACCTCGTTCTCTACTTCATCTGCCTCTCTCACACACTTACACACACATACAGTAACTGCAAACATATCCACACACACATACACACACACACACACACACACACACACACACACACACACACACACACACACACATGCACACATACACATACACACACACACACATACACACACACACGTGCAAACATGCATATGCACACACAGAGACATACACCCTTTTACTACTTCATTCGTTTTGTCTGTTTGTGTCTCTCTCTGTTTCTTTCTCTTCCTCTTGATCTCTATCTCTGTCGCTCTCTGTCTTTTTCTCTCCCTCTCTTTATTTAATTTTTTCTTTCTATCTGTCTCTCTACTCTCACTTTCTTTTCCTTTCTTTTTTTTCATGAAATTGAAAACCCAAATTTTAATAAACCCCAATATCCCTACCTCCACCCACCCACACCCCACGCCTGCACCCACCTGAAACCCGACCAGAGGCACTTAATCTCAGCAGGCCAGGGGCAGCTTTAGTGCCATGGCAACATGCAGGGCCAGCACCTGGTGGCCAGATCAGGGCACTGCTCTGGTTTCATGTCCTCCTTGACCCCTCTCTCCCTCCTCCTTCTCCTGTCAAGGGGCTCGTGTCCATTTTACCCCCCCCCCCCCTCTTCTTCTCCTGTGCAGGTCTCAAGTCCTTCTTACCCCCCCCTCCCTCTCCTTTTCCTGCCTCATGTCCTCCTTGCCCCCCCACCCCTCCTGTGCAGGCCTCATGTCCTCCTTGCCCCCCCCCACCCACTCTTCTTCTCCTGTGCACGTCTCATGTCCTTCTTACCCCCCCTCCTCCTGCACAGCAAATCCTATAGTGTTAAATCAACTCTGAGAGAGTCAGTTTTAACACTGTGTCAGTGTTTATTTTGTCCCAGTCTTTGTAGTGTTAATTTAACACTTCTCCCTTACATAGTTAACGCCTTTACAGTTGAATCAACTTTTTTTGCAGTGTAATTTCGACTCTTAAATCTTATACTTACACTCTTAGATTAACACTTTTGCTAAACACTGGGAAATTAACTCTGAGAATTTTTACTGCTCCCTTACATATTTGACTCCTTTACAGTTAAATCATTTTTTTCAGTGTGATTGTAACTCATCATTTCACACTTACACTCTGAAATTAACACTTTTACAGAACACTGGGAAATTAACTCTGAGAATTTTGTTGTGTATGCAGGCCTCACTTGGGTCATCATCCTCATCTCCTCCATCATCACTGGAGTCACTGGCCTCTCTGTCTCTGCCATCGCCACCAACGGCAAAGTCAAAGGCGGTATGTAGCTCTCAGCGCACACTGTCACACACACACATCATAGTCTTTTCATAAGATTGTAGCAAGCTGAAATGTTTTACCGGTAAATTTTGTATGTGTGTGTGTGAGTGTGTGTGTGTGTGTGTGGTGCAGGTGGGACATATTTCCTGATCTCGCGCAGCTTAGGTCCTGAGCTGGGCGGCTCTATCGGCCTGATCTTCGCCTTCGCTAACGCCGTGGCCGTCGCCATGCACACCGTGGGCTTCGCCGAGACCGTGCAGGAGCTCATGCAGGTGGGTCAGGGCACACGGGGCCGTCCTCGGCCTATTGGTGGGGAAAACACCTATCAGTGTGGAGACGTACAAAATAAAAATTAAATTCTTATTTCTTCTTTATTTATTTATTGATTTATTTATTTTGTTTTTGTTTGTTTATGGGTAAAAATATGAGACTTTGCTCTCTCTCTACCCTAAATGCCTACACAGCACAGTAACATACAGTAAATAACTCCACGATAACGCCAGTGTGGAAAAGTGCCTTAAATGCCATGTGTTATATCTTGCCTAAATTTACTCTGGGATCAGTAAAGTGTACCTGCTTACCTACCAGTATATCTATCTATCTACCAATCTACCTACCTACCTTGATAGTCTTTATTGTAGCATAGCGATAATCTTTTTCACACGTTTCACATCATTCCAAGCAGCAGGTGTAAAAGACAAACATACACATCAGCATAAACAACAATTTCACCAACAACATACTTACCTTAATGTGACAAAATATGTGTTGTAAAGTTTTTATCTAAGGAGGATCATTGTTGTATTGGTGCATGCTTCACTACCAACCCCATGTCATTGCAGGATCATGGCGTCAGCATTGTCGATCGCACCAATGATATCCGCATCATCGGGGTCATCACAGTCACCTGCCTGCTGGCCATCTCCATGGCAGGGATGGAGTGGGAATCAAAGGTTTGATCAAAGGCCTATTTGGTCATTACAGTGAATCTGTGTTAATTGTAACTGTTTTCTTGCCTCTGGTTAATAAACTGTTCATTCATGTACCATTCATATATATCTCCTCATGTGCCCTGCCATTACTGTGCTGTTAGTTCTAATGCTGTATGGTGATATCAGAGGTAATCTTATTATTTCATGGAGTCAGATAAATAGTGTCAGATAAATAGTCTTTAATGTTCGCCATTCTAATGCATATGTCTATGATTATTCTATACTGTAAGTCCAGAACATGCAGAAACCTTTGTCCACACTGAGTTCCATCGTTGGTCTGAGAAACGGGATCCTTACAACTGCGTGACCTTGTCCTTGTACATAAAGCTGACATAGTCAGAATTACACAAACTCACCTGTCAGTGAAAGATATATTTAAGTCACGTATTAACACCTCATCTATTTGGAAAACATATCTCCAAAATCTGCATGAGAAAAGGACTGATAAAGATGGAGAAAGATAAATCCAATCTGTCAAAGACTTTAATTGAGTTTAAAAGTTTAGAGTTTTGCTGTCCTTATTTCTTCTATCGTGTCCTGGTGCCTGCTGCAAACCAAATTTCCCTTTTGATAGACATACAGTAATAAGGTTTAAATTAAAGTTAGAACGAATATATTGGTATGACTAGAAGACTGTTAATACTTACTAGCAAAGCTATTTGCAAATGTTACACTGTGCTGTCACTGTGTGGAATATTTAAAAGAGCTCCGTCCAAATGATGTCTATTTTCTAGGCTCAGGTCCTCTTCTTCCTGGTCATCATGGTGTCCTTTGCCAGCTACTTTGTTGGCACGGTGATTCCCGCCACCCCTGAGAAGCAGGCCAAAGGCTTCTTCAGCTACAGAGGTCAGATGGAGGTCATTATAGCCCTTCAGATTAGACAGCTCGGCCCTGCCCTGTGGATAAGAGTCCCTAGTGTATGCTGTTTATCTTACACACCTCTGATAGCCAAATGAGATGCAAAGCACAGTGTGCAGGCACGGTGGCTAGGAGGATAGGAGGCTGGTGGCAACACAAAAGGGCAAGACCTCTGAGAAGCTTGCTGTGCTGTTTATTTTAAAAACAGCTTTTCAGTCATTTGATGCTAGACTCTACAAACACCAAAGTGT
>CM059268.1:5903386-5915886 GCA_030347295.1 Setipinna tenuifilis | reverse complement strand
CATACGTCACAACCAGACATTAGCGATTAGGTAAAGGCAGATCCAATTGTTTTAAACTTCAGCACAGTCTTCCCCTCCAGGAAGAAAACATTTCTCAATACAGCACAGCCAGACCCTCTGTTTAAAATTCAGTGTAGTACCAGCAGCTGTTTTTTTACCAGGCTACCTCTGAACAAATAAGGACAATAACATACTTCAATGCTTCCACAAGGAGACACATAACCATTTTTACTTACATTTTTACCATTTTACTTCAGACTTAAGACTAAACTCTTTTTAGAATCTTTCTGCTAATGATTTACCTTTAATCACTATGCCTTTGTTCTTTTTTAATTAACTATCTTTTATTTACTTTTTAATTTAATTATTTTTCTTTGATCCTTTTAAGCATTTACACTTTTTTACCTGTTATACCTTTACATATTGTTCTTTGCTTTTGTTTTTCCTATGCTCATTGAACTGGGTTTGTGTTTGAAATGCGCTATACAAATAAACTTGCCTTGCCTTACCTTAATCCAAACAGAGATATGCAAAGGGCAGCTGCCAGGGACGCCATTTCATAGAAAAAAAGTAGCTCTGTCTGTCATATCACTGTGTGGGCAACTGGCACATTGGCGCCCCCCTTAGTTAGCTTGCACAAGCTGATGGTACTGTGCACAATCTGTGGGGGTGGGCCATGAACCTGGATAAATGATTCCGTTTT
Source organism: Setipinna tenuifilis (assembly GCA_030347295.1). NCBI lineage: Eukaryota > Metazoa > Chordata > Actinopteri > Clupeiformes > Engraulidae > Setipinna > Setipinna tenuifilis. The sequence continues at coordinate 5,915,183 of CM059268.1, read as the reverse complement.
CTTGCTGTGTCCAGTGTCCCTGTAGAGCATGAGCATGGGAACATGAGCCTTTGTGCCCCTGATCAGAGCGGGGATATTTGGGGCGACACTCTCCTACATGTGGGGATGCTAAATGGTTCTGTCTCCTTCCTGTCTCTCTGTAGAGCATGAGCATGGTGTCAGCCTTTGGGCCCCTGATCACAGCGGGCATATTTGGGGCGACGCTCTCCTCAGCTCTGGCCTGCCTGGTCTCTGCACCTAAAGTCTTTCAGGTAATCACCCCAAGTCTGTAGTCAGATTGCTGGCCAATGATTTGGTAAAATAAAGTGTACGACTCGTTTTTTTGACTCCTTGACCTAAAGCAAGAGGGCCTCACTATGTTTGGAAATCATTTCTTAGATTCTGGTACAGAGTTGGTCATTGAAACTGGGGAGTAGCCAGAAATCATAAAACGGGTGGGCCCCGAACATATGGGTTATTTTTATTACTAAACCAGTGAATTAAACTTATAGAGCTTTCTGATTGGGTGGGCCTGATTGACAAGTGGGTGGGGAAAGGCCTGTTTTAAGGTTCCAGAGTGAACCTTCACTGAAATCTTCACGGTTCTCGTCTTGTCTGTCTCCCCCCACAGTGTCTGTGCAAGGATAACCTCTACCCCCTCATTGGCTTCTTCGGAAAGGACTATGGGAAGAATAATGAGCCCTACAGGGCCTACCTGTTGGCCTACCTCATTGCCGTCTGCTTCATCCTCATTGGTGAGATAGGACAGTCACTGGTTCAACCGACCAATCAAATGTGTCTCTTTGCCTATACAGCGTGTGTATCCCTAAAGTGTTTACAGCACAGATACACAGATGCAAGATAGAGTCTTATTGCACTTTGTTTCCTTTACTTGTTTTTAAAGTTTGTACCATCTCTAGTTTTAGGCCTCTTTCAAAGTCATAATTTCTTATTTAAAATGATAGAGATCCATTAAATATCTTAACACATGTATACTCAACTTATATGTGTTGTATCCAAATTATCTAAATGTTAAAAATATTAGCATTCTGTGTATGATGAATATATTTAACACCAATCTCACAGTCTGGTCACATTTAGATGTATTATGTTAATTTACATAGCATTATTAACAATTCACCTGCAGTTTTGCTATTTGTTAGTCAAGTCTGTCAGTATGTAACACACACACACACACTAACCTTATGCTCTGCTAACCCAAACACTTAACCCCTGCTCTCCGTCGAACACTCTTCAATATGTCTGTAAGTCTAACACGCTGTATATTGCGATAACACCACACTCCTTACAGGGGGAGGTATCAGCAGCTAACCCCTGTTCCTCTTTTTTTATTACCAGCTGAGCTGAACACCATCGCCCCCATCATCTCCAACTTCTTCCTGTGTTCCTACGCCCTCATCAACTTCAGCTGTTTCCACGCCTCCATCACCAACTCTCCAGGTGGGGGGGGGCACAGCCATTTACTGATGAAACTGTCACCATAGCAATACAGTACATTTCACAGTAGGGAACAGATAAGTAAGTCCTGGCCTTTCCATTTTATCCGCCATTGCTGACAGCCATTAATTGCAGGCTGTAAAAAAATACTCAAAATAACGTTGCTTGACTTTATGCTAAATATGTTTTTATGTATAATAATGTCAGGGCCATTTAGGGGACACAGCCCTACACAGGGGCCCAGTTAGAATTATGTTATGGTTGAGTGGGGCTCAAAATTATTTTCTTTAAGGGGGCCCACAGTTTCTAGCAGTGCCACCAGAGTGTGAATTACTCCTCTATAATTGTGGGGTACTACCTATTACATTTTACATTAAGTACATTAACATGTCAGTACCCCCCAACCCTGCTATTTTGGCTCTTTGTGAGGTACTGGGTCTTGATCAAGGCGTAGCGTACCCCCCAGTACCCGCTGTTATTCCAACTATGGGCACCCCTGCTGTGGGGTGCTGTCTATCACTGACACTGTGCTGTCCTGGCAGCAGTGAAGCTGTGTGTTTGTGGGGTGCCGTCTGTGCCTGATGCTGTCTGTACCCCTCCAATCTTTTGTCTGTCACGCCCCAGGCTGGCGGCCCTCCTTCCGCTTCTTCAACAAGTCGCTGCTGTGGGGTGCTGTCTATCACTGACACTGTGCTGTCCTGGCGCTGTAACCTGTCAGTGGTGAAGCTGTGTGTCTGTGTGGTGGTGTGTCTATCACTGACGCTGTGCTGTCCTGGCTCTGTAACCTGTCAGTGGTGCAACTGTGTGTTTGTGGGGTGCCGTCTGTGCCTGACGCTGTCTGTACCCCTCCATCTTCTGTCGCTGCGTCGCTGCTGTGGGATGCTGTCTATCACTGCCGCTGTACTGTCCTGGCTCTCTAACCTGTCAGTGGTGGAGCTGTGTGTCTGTGTCTGTACTGTGTGTCTGTGCCTGATGCTGTCTGTACCCCTCCATCTTCTGTCTGTCACGACCCCCAGGCTGGCGCCCCTCCTTCCGCTTCTTCAACGAGTGGGCGTCGCTGCTGTGTGCGGTGGTGGCGGTGCTCATCATGTTCCTGCTCAACTGGTGGGCGGCCCTCATCGCCATCGCGATCGTGCTCTTCCTGCTGGGATACGTGCTCTACAAGAGGCCCTGTGAGCAAGCGAACACAAGCACACACTCTCACACACGCTCACATACAGTACACAGCAAATTCTATAGTGTCAAATCAAGACTGACTCTGAGTGAGTCAGTTTTAACACTATGCCAGTGTTTATTTTGTCCCAATCTTTGTAGTGTTCATTTAACACTTCTCCCTTACATATTTAACTCCTTTACAGTTGAATCAACTTTTTGCCGTGTAATTTCAACTCTAAAATCTTATACTTACACTCTCAAATTAACACTTTTGCTAAACATTAATTAACTCTGAGAAGTTTGCTGTGTACCCACCCATGCAAAGCACAGTGGACTGTTTCAGATCCTCTTGACAGGATCATGTGTTTCCTGTCACTGGCTCTTTTTGCGTAGGCTAGTAATTAGTACTGCTACACAGCAAAAACACCAGTGTTGAATTGACTCTCACAGAGTTGATTTGAACACCTTCAGGGTTTATATAGCTCCACACTCTCCACAATTAAATGAACATTTTCAAAATATGAAATAACCCCATAGACTTTTAAGTTTTTTTCTGTTCCAGTACAAACACGTAATAAAATACACTGGATTTAGATGTATATTTGCATGATGCCCCTACTGTAATGCTTGACTGATGTGTTATTGTGCCTGTACTCTCACAGCTGTGAACTGGGGCTCCTCGGTACAGGCTGGGGCCTACAACATGGCTCTGTCTCACTGCGTGGGCCTCAACCAGGTGGACGACCACATAAAGAACTACAGGTATGCACCACTCTCACACCCCTGTGTGTGTGTGTGTGTGTGTGTGTGTGTGTGTGTGTGAGTGTGTGTCTGTCTATGTGTGTGTGCGTGTGGGTGTGTTATTATGGTGCAGGTATGTGGTGTAAACACAGTAGTTTCTCCTTGAAAGTCTCCCCTGACTGCCATGTCTCATCGCCTCCATGCCTTCAACTTCAAACTTTGTTTACTAAGAAATAACAAGGTCTATCTGGCATGTCTAGAAATTTGTGGGTTTTTCAACAAAGAATAAAAGAATAAGTTCAAAATAATAATAATAATAATAATAATAATAATAATAATAATATATAAACTAATTACTATGAAAATTAATTTTATAGAATGATGGTTGTTGAATTCTGGATATTCATCATGTCGCTCTCAACACTGGGATAGGCCTTATGAACTCTGGGTTGCTAACTAGTCTTTCCCATGTGGCTCTGTCCTTTTCTTCTCAGGCCTCAGTGTCTGGTTCTCACCGGCCCCCCTGCTCTCCGCCCTGCTCTGGTCGACTTTGTTGGGACGTTCACAAAGAGCCTGAGCCTCATGATGTGTGGGAATGTTGTCAGTGTGAGTTTAAACGCAGTGACACCTAAATTATATGTGCACTTTATGATTGCAGTTGAGAGTTATTTATCATCAGAAGTTAAACGGGAGCAGGCCTATGGGCTGGGAACAATGACATACATACTCTACTTTCTAGAAGACTGGAAAAAAATGATGTTTTAGTAGTTGTGGTGCATTGTTTGTCTATTGTTTATATCTGCATCTCTTGTAATTAACTGAACCGAAACTGGATGCACCTTTTGCACAGAGAACTTCAAAAACGTATTTTTACTGTTCTTTCAAAGCTATATTTTATACTACAAGCCTTCTTTGATTCATGACAACAAAACTACCACATGAAAGCCAAAATCGTTTATCCACAGCAATTTTATGTGATTCACTTGTGACACCACAGCAGCAGCTAGTTTCTTAAGTTGTTTTTGTCTTGAGTTGAAGAAGAGCCCTCTTTGGTCTGTCTTAACCCTCAGGAATGCTCCTCTCCCGATGCGGTGAACCCAGCCTGCGATAACTCTCACATAGCCTGGCTCAACCAACGCCGAATTAAATCCTTCTACCACAGTGTGGTGGCTGCCGATCTGCGCTCTGGGGTCCAGATGCTACTGCAGGTCAGCTTCTGTCCTACACCTTCCATCTCACTACTGTTCCTACATGCTCATGCATATAGGATATCAAATAGAACATGTTTAAAATAACACTAAAATAAACTAGAAAAGCACTCAGAGAGCGCAGACCTCCGCCAAGGCAGCTTACGTCTCCACCTTATTGTCATTCTCACCTTAAGACAGTTCGTTCACTCATGCTCACACGAACTTGGTTGGATCTTCAGTGCAGGAAAGTACTTTATGTAATTTCCACTGCCAACATGAACTACTGGGCTGCTCACCACTACCGCTCTAACTCTCCTCTGTCTTTTACTGAACCCTCTAACCAAAAACTCAACAACTCCTTGACCCGCAACAGGAGCCTCATTTCCGTACCAACCTATATTCCCTCCTTTAAAAATAAAAGTCTCTGTAGATTCCATGCTACACTGGTAACTTCACTCTTGGTTATCCAGATCACCACCAAAATCAAATCAGTTCTCAGTTAGGCCACTTCTGACCTATCCTGAAAATTTCATCAAAATCCATCCATAACTTTTCGAGTTATGCTGTTCACAAACAAACAAACAGACAAACAAACAAACAAACAGACAAACAAACCAACGCCGGCGAAAACATAACCTCCTTGGCGGAGGTAATAAATAAAAGTTAAAATAAGAAACAGAGGTTAAGATATTACAGTGTGGTGGCTGACGACCTGCGCTCTGGGGTCCAGATGCTACTGCAGGTCCTACACGAGAGCACACACATGCACACACCTCACATCATGTGAGTGTTTTTAACACACACACACACACACACACACACACACACACACACACACACACACATTTACCATTCCCTGCTGTCTCTGTGGGCACTTGGTCAGGCCCATCTAGAGGAGCTGTAGCACACACACACACACACACACACACACACAAGATAAGGTGAGACTTCTTACCACACACACAAACACACACACTGACAGTGACTGCAGGTCATACACCTCTTATTTCACTACTGTTCCCACATGCTCATCCAGACAGGATATGACATAGGACATGTGTAAAGTAACACTCATGACAAGAAATAAAAGTTAAAATAAGAAACACAGGTTAAGATATTACAGTATAAAACATGTCATTTTTAACCCTAGTTGAATGGCACTGGCTTTTTGTTGTCCATTAGGGAGCGGGGCTGGGTCGCATGCGCCCAAACATCCTGGTGATGGGGTTTAAGAAGGACTGGAGAAAAGACAGAGCGAGTAACATGGACAGTTACATTGGCATCTTACAGTAAGCTCAAAAGAAAACAAAGTATGGTCCTGTTAGCTTGTTGGCTTATGTCGTCCTTTTTGTTAGCTTATGTCCTTCTTTTTTGTAAGCCGCTTTCGATAAAAGTGTCTGCTAATTGTAATGTAATGTAATTTAATAATATTAAAACAAAGTCAGTTAGAGTTGTGCAATGTCTTTAACAGTGCACCCAGTAGGTTTGGTAAGCTATTGTGTCTGTGTTGCAGTGATGCTTTTGATCGTCAGTACGGGGTGTGTGTACTGAGAATGAAAGATGGCCTGGACATGTCTTGGCAGATGCAAGCTCACAGTAAGCATATGTGAAGACATTTTAGCCCTTAAAAAAATACTCTGCATAATGTGAAATGCATCGTGAAATATTTCAACAGTTTTATTTTTAAACACATACAAAATTGATAGTAAAAGGCCATAAAGGCCACATTTTGCTGCAGTTTTGTGCTTTTAAAATGTTAATGCTAAAACAGTACAGCTGTGCTGTAGTAATGTTGTGTGTTTGTCTGGAGCACATGTACTGTATGCTGTTTGAGTCACCTGGAGCACATGTACTGTATGCTGTTTGAGTCACCTGGAGCACATGTACTGTATGCTGTTTGAGTCACATGTTGTGTTTGGCAGCCAACCCTGCATATGAGGCCCCCATAGAGCAGGCAGAGACTGCAGCACCACCTCCCATCAGTCTCTCATGTACGGACAGTTCTTCAAGTTTACACACACACACACACACACACACACACACACACACACTCTCTCTCTCTTGCTCTCTTTCTCTTACATACACACACACACTCTCTCTCTCTCTCTTTCTCTCTCTCTCTCTCAGACACACACACACACACACACACATGCATATTTTGTGTGATTTTTTACGAGTGCATGCTTTCTAAATGCTCATCAACCTGTCAGTAGTGCTTAACGGCTGTTGGGTTGATTATGGCCTGTGGTGTTGGTGCGCTCAGGCGTGGTCAGTGACTTGTCCTGTGGTGGTTGTGTTCAGCCTCAGAGCCCTCTGGCATTCCACCCCAGACCCCCACTGCCTTCCAGAGCAAGCAGGAGAAGAAGACGATCGACGTGTACTGGCTTTCTGATGATGGAGGTGAAGATCCAACACGTCATGAGCAAATCAACAATGTTTTTTTTCTTTCACAAAAGTTGTGGATATAACACAGATACACAGAACACACTGTTCATTATGACATGTAGGCTATGAGCCCTTAAACGCTTTTGGTTTATATTACTTCACCTGAGATGAGATTAGTTAGTTAGCTAGTGTGAAGTGATGAGATGTTAGTTAACTTCTCTCTATCAAATGAGTGTCACTGTATGCTAAAGCTGATGAACCGTGATGAGGTGTTGTGTGTGTTTCTCTGTGGTGCTTGTGAGCTGATGAAGGCTGATAAGAAGTGGGGTTTTTCTGTGGTGTCTCTCTGGCAGGGCTTACTCTTCTCATCCCCTACCTCCTCACACGCAAGAAGCGCTGGGCAAGATGTAAGGTGCGCGTGTTTGTGGGAGGAGACATTCAGCGCATGGAGGAGAGGAAGAACGAGTGAGTGGAACACTACCTTGTGACACTATATATATATATATATATATATAGTATATAGTATATATAGTATATAGTGCATACATTGCCACAAAAAAAAATGTGAAAAGGGGTTTCTAGGAAAGGGCTAAAAGAAAGGATGAGGGAAATCAGCCTTGAGCCAAACTGGGTTATGAGACAAACAACTTGATCAATTGCTATCCATTCCAATACATCTTTCACCAATTTGCAGTATAACTCTTCCACAAAGGAATGTGATTTTTGTTTAACTGTGGCGTATTTATTACCATTGTCAAAAAATATCTGCTAAATACCATTAACATAACAATGAGGGGCCGCTGTATGTATGTGTGTGTGTGTGTGTGTGTGTGTGTGTGTGTGTGTGTGTGTGTGTGTGTGTGTGTGTGTGTGTCTGTGTGTGTCTGTGTGTGTGTGTGTGTTTCCTTTAGGGTCATGGGACTCATCAATAAGTTTCGACTGGGGTTCCATGAAGTTCAGGTTCTGCCTGACATTGACGAAAGTCCTCAACCAGAAAAGTACAGTTGTTCCACACCCCAATCTTAGAACCCATAATTCCAATGATGGGCAACCTGTATTCAGAAGCTATCTACTACCACATCTTGTCAAATTACCTGGTTATACCTGTGCACTTAAAATAAGGAAATTCAGTAATAAGCTCCTGTACCTGGTTGAAGAGTTGTGCCAGTTCTAGTTAGAATCAGCTGATTTTGTGAATGGCTAGAGCAAATATGTGGCCCTTGATAGCTTCTGAATCCAGGTTGCCCATCACTGCACAATTTCCAGTTAAATGGGTCAGTTAATACCAACTCTGTTTGGAAACAACACACCCAGCTAGTTTAATACCCACTCTGTCCTGACAGCATCCAGAGGTTTGAGGACCTGATCGTGCCCTACAGAGTGAACACGATCAACAAGAGTGAGGACTCAGAGGCAGGACTGAAGGACTATGCATGGGAGGTGTCCAACACAGAGATGGAGAGGAACAAAGCCAAGGTGATAGCACAAAGTTGTGTTTGATGAATTGCCTGAGAGATGAAAGCTACATCATGTAGTCTCACGTAGAAATGTCTAGTTGTATGTCAATGTCTTGGTGATTGAACTCATTCATTGTTGTCCTTTTTAAATCTTACAATGATTAATTCTGGTGTTCTAGTATCATACTTGTTATGTGTCTGGTCTTGCAGACTCACCGTCAGATCCGGCTGAATGAGGTCTTGTGTGATTACTCACGTGAGGCTGCTCTCATTGTTGTGTACGTAAGACATTAATCATTCTTAAGGTGGGAACACAGGACTGAAGTCACTTGGAGAAGACAAAGATGCACTTTCAAAAACGCTACTGTCACTGTCATAGAATGTAGCAGACGCTTTTAGCAAAAGCGACTAGTGACAGTATAAAACAGCACATTACAGCCAGAAACACCAGCTTATTTTTGAAATAGGCCTACAACAAAACATTATATGACCTTGCATGAGGACATACTGTATAAACAAAACCTACATACATTTACATACATTAACAAAGTGAAAAAGTCCATTTTAATCCAAAATAAATGTCCATTAATTAATCAACCAAAAACTAATGTACACTCCTGGTTCACCTGTGAATACAAAACTGCTTTGGCCATGATTTATAATTTCTTACAAAATGTCAAATACATATTAATATATCTAATAGTTTAACCATAGATAGAAAGTATAAATCAGAACAAAAGGCTTTCCTCTCATGTGTTCTCTGACCTTTAGGACCTTGCCTGTGGGCAGACGAGGAGTGTGTCCAAGCGCCCTCTACATGGCCTGGCTGGAGACCCTGTCACGTAACCTTCGACCCCCTGTCCTGCTCATTAGAGGGAACCAACAGAATGTCCTGACCTTCTACTGTCAGTGATGCCAACGCAACCCAACCAACACTGCCTGATCTATTGACTGTATTACTGTACAACTAGGTCTGATCATTTGTAGGATGTTAAAACTAGACATATTAGTCAAATGTAGACTAGGCTATGCCTGTGCCTTGGGAATGCAATATTAATCTATCTATTTAATAATAATTGTCAAATGGATATCACTTGTATAAACACTAAGGAGTAGTCATGCTGTTATTACAATTTATTGCTGTCAACAAGTGCCTTAACTTTGAAGTAGCCCTCCCACCCTTTAAACTTTGTTACTTTCCATGTATTTTCTAATAAATGCAATCTTTTCTGTTGTACAACTACTCATTTGTGAAATAGCCTACATAAACTCTGGGGTTGTTCTGAAACTTACATGGATGTCATATTTAATTAGGATAACGTACTTACTGTATAATTACATAACTGTTGGAACGACTGATGCAACTCAAAGGTGATTTGCCTGAAAAATGCACACTGAGCATGCGTATTACACAATGCTTTTCGACAGACTCCACGTCTGAGCTCGAGATGTTGTGGGCCAATAGCAAGCGGCCACCGCTTGTTTGGAAACAACACACCCAGCTAGTTATTTCCTCAATTGTCAGCTGCCTGAAACTTCAAGTCCTTAGCCGTCTCGATTCTGTAAAGACAGTGACAAGCAGTGTGTTTGACAGGCATGACAATTTAATAACTCAACGAAACACTCAAGACGTGTACAGCTAGCCTGTTCTTTGTTATAGCTAATTGTTTTCAGCCACGGCATATACAGTTGCAGTAGCCAGTTATCCTAGCTAGCGAGACAATATGAGCGACAGAAGTTCTTCACCCGACCCGAACACGATGAAGTTGATAATTAAAACACCGAGGCAAGAGTATGGAGACCAAATAATCGAAGGAGTGGAACTGAATTGGACGGTCATGGATTTGAAGAGACATTTGTCAAGGGTTTATCCCTCCCATCCAGTAAGTCACACTGATGGAATGTTTTGCGTTAGCAACTAGCCTGCTAAGGGCTAACGCAAGTTAAACAATGGTGTCTCCTCGAATGTTAAGCTGTTTTAGACTTAATGCGTCTGCTGTGCCGTCCACATGTTTGCCTTTTTATTCGTTTATTATGTTGTGTATCTACACTGGCTGATAAAGAATGCTACTTAATGCATTGTAGGCTACGTGAAACAATCGACCCTTGCCCCCATGTCATACACTGTTGGCAGAAACGATAAAAGTTAACTTTGAAAATCAGCAATGTAACCTAAAACGTTTGGACGATTGTGCCAGCTAAACTTTCATGTTAGATTGTAAATATTTATTGAACTAAATGTTGAACGTTGAAAACGCTGAATAGTCTTTCTGTAAAACTGAAAGGGACACCTGCCTATTCAACTCATTTTTGCATATCTTACTCCTCTTTCACAAACCCAGGTGGAGAAAGACCAGAGACTTATTTACTCAGGCAAGCTGCTTACAGATAACCTGCACATCAGAGACGCCTTCAGAAAGGTAAATACACATGCTCCGGGAGATATGGTAATCCACCTTCTACGCCCACTAACATGTAAACAAACAAAACTCTGTTCCATTCTAAACAGTCGTTAGGTAACCAGGCGTCTCTTACACACTCGAACGCCTTTGCAAAAGTCCAAGGAAGGACAAACAAGCATTGTTTGTAGAGCATGGCGTGTCCATATTCATGTAAAGCAGTATAGGACACTGAAGGCTCCGATTACCAGCAGGAACAAAGTCTGTGACAGCATGCGGAGCCAGGGTCAGGCTGTTACCAGACACAGAAACTGGCATGGGCACTCTCACAGCTATTGTAGTGTGTTCTAGGACAGGTTGCATGTTTTTTGAATGGCTGCCAGTTCAGCTGTTCAGTTTCTCTAAGGGTACAGATTCGCCTGTTGCTTATCAGCATAGGGAAACATGTCACCGGAGAGAGCACAAGTCACAGTGTTACTGAACACACTGTTCAGATTTGTGTGTAATTTCCACTGATGTTGGTACATAGAATAACAAGAAGTACCAGAACAAGATTGAAAATCAGTTTTATTGCATACACTTCCGTATATAAGGTATTTGACTCTGGTAGATGCCTACATATAAACATGTAGGCCTAGTAGTATACAATGCAATACAATAAATATAATAGACAAATAGAAATACGTGGACTAATTGTACAGTAGAGACAATAATATACTTATAGTCAGAAAGAAGATAGTTAATTGGTTAAAAGTAATTGTATTGACCGTGAAATTATATAATAAAGATAGTGTAAAGTGGACCATATGGACTGTGCTCTGTGGTTTAACCATATGTTTAACCATATGTTCTGATCTTGACTGACTTGCCACCACAAAAATTAAACTTAAATCATATATGGATTTTATAGTCTGAAGTTTTTTTTATCTTGGCTGTCCATTTTGATCTGTTTTGTGTGTGTGTTTGTGTGTGTGTTGATATGGCATTAAGTGTGTATGCTGATATGGCATTAAGACCTAAAGACTTGTATTGT
>CM059268.1:5815886-5898386 GCA_030347295.1 Setipinna tenuifilis | reverse complement strand
ATTACATAAACACATTTCAGAATGACAGTTGGTACCAATGTCATAGTATTTGTCAGTAGTATCACTTGCACTAGCCAGTAACAGTTTAGTATTAAAGACTAGTACGTACTAGTAACTTCCTGTTTAGCACTTGCAGCACATTTAAGAAGACATGAACTAGTGTGTTAAGTGTATGTAGTTTAGTAATAGTGCTAACATCTGCATATTTAAACTATACTCCATAAACTGTAGTAATGGTTACAATTACTATGTACCTCTGATAGTGATATTGTTAGAAGTTATTCTCACTGTGCTGCTGCCATTGTCACAGTAGTTTGAAACAAGATGTTTGGCAGGCAGCTTTGCTGTACATGTTTGCTCTAAACATGCTGTCATTTTCGAAACCAGTTAACCCTTGTGCCCAGCTGAATAGATTAGTTGTGCCATAAACTGTATTGGGGAAACAAGTGGCTAGCATGGGACTTCCTTGTGCTGTGTGTGCTGTGCTCAGCTGATCTCTGGTGTTCTGTGTTGTCCAGCCAAGCTGCTCTGGCCGCCGCCTCCTCCGCTCCGCTGCCCTCCACCGTGGGCACCTCTCTGCCCGTCGCCCCCCACCAGGCTGCAGTGCCCGCTGGACTGCCCAATCAGGCGCCCATTGACAACCTACCAGCCAATCAGAACACAGCAGACCCCGCATTCATCAACCCAGAGGGAGCCAATCAGAACCTGCGCATGAATGCCCAGGGCGGGCCTGTGATGGAGGATGATGAGGATATGGAACGTGATTGGCTGGATTATGTGTACATGGCCGCCCGTCTGGGCGTGTTCCTCAGCATCGTCTACTTCTACTCCAGCCTGAGTCGCTTCATCCTCGTCATGAGCAGCCTGCTCCTCATGTACCTGTGAGTATCACTAGCGCCCCCTGTAGGATAGGACTCTTACTACAGCACCACTGCAAATGTTACATCCACACAACCAGTGCTATTCAGAGGTGGAAAACCCCAACTTCTCAGACTGAAGGGCTGATGACTAAACCAGTTGACTCTAAGTAGCACAACTGTCCAACCAGGTGGATAAACTAACTTGCTCTGCTGTACAAGGCTGTACTCTTCTAGTGGACTGCATGGCTTGGGCAGCAGTAGGCCTGAAAAGCCTGCTGAGTTATGGCTGTCCTGTCCTGTCCTGAGGGGGTTTGCAGTGGCCTGGGGAGGAGACTCTTGAGGGACCCTGTGCTCGGTCCAGCCCGGCACACTCACACTCATACTCACACTCACACTCACTCTCGCACTCGCACTAACTTCCCACAGTTATATAACGCAGTTAGACTCAGCAATCTAGCCTCCAGTGCTCTGGAACGGGAAAAGAGGTGGAGGAAGGGAGGGAGGGAGGGATGGAGCGAGGGATAAGGAGGGAAGTAAAAAAGCTACGGAGGGAGGGAGGAAAAGAGAGAGGGATAAAAGCACAGAAGAGGAGAGGAGAGAGGAAGGAGGGGTGGCGAGAGGCGGTGAGTGCAAGGGTTGGTAAAAGAGAAACTGCATGACTTGAACTGCGGTCAGCACACACACACACACACACACACACACACACACACACACACACACACACTGGTTCACTTGTTTATACACACGCGCACACACACACACACACACACACATACACACACACACACACACACACTTACACACTTGCATGCACAGGCTTACTTGTACACTCACATACGCACAGGCTTACTTGTGTACGCACACACAAACACACACCCACATATACTAATACTCACACACACACACACACACACACACACACACACACACAGGCTGCTTTTGAATGCGAGAGCGTGCGCTTCTCCCTGTGGGTGTGTGTGAGTGGCCTGGGACGCCTCTCCAAACTCCACAGCTGCACAGGAGAGATTAGGCCTGGATGTCAGCTCAAGGACTTCACTGTTTACCCATAAACGGATCCGTGCCGACGTGGCAGTGTATATACACACACACACACACACACACACGCGCACACACACACACGACACACACACACACACACCGACACACACATATACACATACACTCACACACACACACACATACACACACACACACACACATACACACACACATACACATGCGTACTCTCTGGGGCGCGGTGGTTGGCGAGCGGCTTTACTCCCTGAGCTCTGCCCGCTGCTGCTTATTGCCCCAGTGTTTGAGAATGCCCCGTGTTGATTATTGCCCCAGTGTTTGAGAATGCCCCGTGTTGATTATTGCCCCCAGTGTTTGAGAATGCCCCGTGTTGATTATTGCCCCCAGTGTTGGAGAATGCCCCGTGTTGATTATTGCCCCAGTGTTGGAGAATGCCCCGTGTTGATTATTGCCCCAGTGTTTGAGAATGCCCCGTGTTGACCCGCCGCTGTTATCTCCAGCACTGCCCCCTGTTGCTGAACCCCCCCCATGTGCCCTCAAGCTTCCCTTGGTGTAATGTGAAGCCAGAGTCAGACTGTTTGTTTGCACCGTGCTTAGCGTTAATGAGTTATTAGAATGTATTAAGTATAGTCTACTTCTACCGGCCTAAGTATTAAGTGTAGTCTATATACTTCTACAGGCCTAAGTATTAAGTATAGTCTACTTCTACCGGCCTAAGTATTAAGTGTAGTCTATATACTTCTACCGGCCTAAGTATTAAGTGTAGTCTATATACTTCTACAGGCCTAAGTATTAAGTATAGTCTACTTCTACCGGCCTAAGTATTAAGTATAGTCTATATACTTCTGCAGGCCTAAGTATTAAGTGTAGTCTACTTCTACAGGCTCTTATTTCCCTCCGTCCCCCTCTGTCCTGTGTGACAAGCCAGCTAATCTAATGGCAGTGATGAAGTGACACTCTGTCTGTTTAAGGGAAACGAATGAGCGTAATTACAGTTTCACAATTTCAGATTAATATCTAAAGGACGCCCCAGGGCAGATTTGGTGACTGATTATTTAGTTATCTGCCGAAGGTATGTGCAGGAAAGTGTTCAGACTGCTGAAAATGGAAACAGTCTGAGTTTATGAGCTTTCGTTTCCTCTTTTCTTTTTCTTTTTTTTGCGCAAGTGTCGTTTATGACATTTATCATGTTTCATGTCTTTTTTTAGGCACACCGCTGGCTGGTTCCCCTTCAGACGGAGGCATGCGGCCAGGGGTCCGAACGAGCCCGCCCCAGAGGTCGTCCAGAACCAGCAGAACCTCAACAACCAGAACCAACACAATACACCGGTACGCATCATCATCACTGTCCAGCATTGTAGAAGTAGACTACACTTAATACTTAGGCCTGCAGAAGTAGACTACACTTAACACTTAGGCCTGTAGAAGTATATAGACTACACTTAATACTTAGGCCTGTAGAAGTATATAGACTACACTTAATACTTAGGCCTGTAGAAGTATATAAACTACACTTAATACTTAGGCCTGTAGAAGTAGACTACACTTAATACTTAGGCCTGTACAAGTAGACTACACTTAACACTTAGGCCTGTAGAAGTATATAGACTACACTTAATACTTAGGCCTGTAGAAGTAGACTACACTTAATACTTAGGCCTGTAGAAGTATATAGACTACACTTAATACTTAGGCCTGTAGAAGTAGACTACACTTAATACTTAGGCCTGTAGAAGTATATAGACTACACTTAATACTTAGGCCTGTAGAAGTATATAGACTACACTTAATACTTAGGCCTGTACAAGTATATAGACTACACTTAGTACTTAGGCCTGTACAAGTAGACTACACTTAATACTTAGGCCTGCAGTTCATACAGTGCTGCTCCATATTCCTCCATTTTGGCCAGCAGTCCAGATTCCAGCTGGGGAAAGGTCAAGGTCGTTCTGAGGCCGGTTGTTAAAGGCACAAGTACAGGCCTGACCCATCCTGCTGTATTCTTAAGGTGCTCAGAGCACTAGTGAGTTAGCAGCTATGCTGTGGCGTAAGCAGTGCCCTACTAGTTGTAATCTGCGGCTTTTGCACATTTCTGTGATGGGTGGAATTTCCTCATTTACGTCCTCTAAGGTATTTTTGCCTTTACGGTTAGTTCCTCTGTTAAGCAGAGACATGCAAAACTGGTCTGAATAACAGTAACAGCAAAAAATGGAGGACTTGGCAGTGTAGGGTCTTGTTCAGTGTTTATTTGCATCAGGCACAGTTTTGCCTGCCTGCCTGCCTGCCTGCCTGCCTGCCTGCCTGCCCCACCCATCCACCATCCACCCCCATCAGACACCTGTTCCAGGCAGGAAGTGTTTGTTGGAGGCCATCTGTTTCTCGAACAGGAAATCCAGCGTTTGAGTTAATTCAGGTCAGAGCTAATGGTGTCTCTGGTGTCTGAGATGGAGCCTGCAGTATCGACCACTCATTTGTGAGACGTTAAAGACAACAGTTAATTGCAGGCAACTAATTTAAGAAAAGTTCTCCATAGTGACCTACATATTGAAGTGTAGTGTACCCTGTGCCAGGCCTGAAGCACGGTCATCTAGATTGTAGGTGACTTTGAGATGTCTCGGTGGCCCATTGGAAATTAAGTTTATCTGATTGGCTTATCAATCTGCTTAGACAAATGTAACTAGAAGTGCCTGATTTTGAAGTAGACGGATTAAAAGTGTGACTATTCCAGGGCCTTTTAAACTCTGCAGGGTTAACTATTTGCAGTTTTACATACATTTACAGTATATTTTCTCTTCTCCTCTTCTGGTCTTTTAGTCCACAATCTATGGTATTGGACATGCTACTTAATGACTTTTGACAGTACCACGTAACAGTATATTTAATTGCTTTTACCTGAAATAAATAATCAGCATGACAACCATTCCCCGGATCGTTTAAAAATATACTTCTGGTTGGACAAAGATTTTTGTATTATTTAATAGTGTCTGACTTTGACTTTTGACTTTGATACTAACTGTGTGTCTGTCTGTCCGTGTGTGTGTCTGTCCGTCCGTGTGTGTCTGTCCGTGTGTGTGTGTTTGTGTGTGTGTGTGTGTGTGTGTGTGTGTGTGTGTGTGTGTGTGTGTGTGTGTGTGTGTGTGTGCGTGTGTGTTTAACCCACAGGCAGAGGCCCCTGCTGAAGGAGCCGGTCCAGAGGCGGCAGCAGCGGCCCCAGAGGGCCAGGCTCCACACCCCCTCACCCCAGTCCTGGTGCCCCAGCACCGGGTGTCCATCGTCTGGACTGCCTGGGTCTTCTTTAAGTCCTTCTTTGCCTCGCTCATCCCAGAAGTGCCCCAGGGGGTGGCAAACTGAGGACAAGTAGGACAGCCCCCCCCCCCCCCCCGCCTCCCCCTCTTCCTGTCGGACGGACAGACTGGACAACCGTAGAAAAGAGAAGATGTTGTTGTCACGGGTTGTCATGGTGATGCTGGATGCATATCGAATGAAGTGTGCCATGCCCTTGACACATCCCCGAATATGAGGGTGTGTTTTTGGGGACAGACACAAGACCTCACACTGTCTGTACTGTGCTCATTGAAGACCATGTCTTTTTGGGGCGGTGCACATTTGAGATCCTTTGGTTTGGTGACCAAACTACAAACCAAACTTACCTAAAGCTCAGACTGTATTCCAAGTTCTTCCTACTCTCTTTTATTTTGCCAAACCCTTGTACATAGACTGTGAGCATGTAAATATGTCTGTATAGTGTGGCCACAGCACTTTAGTTTAACCTCCCAAACTTTTGGAGCAGTGAAGTGGAGCTGCTGCCGTTGGGTCTCTGTCACTGCGAGCCTCTTGTCATCAGAGCTTAATTACCCGGCCGTCTGTAAGCCGCACCTGCCCAAAGGTGAGCCGGAGATCAGGGCCGATCTCGCCTGCTTCGGATTCCTGACGAAATTGATATGAGCAGATCGAGTGCTATCAGCTCAAGTCTCCCCCCTCCATTATCCCTGCTATCCTTCAGATCATCTTAATGGGAGTTTGATTGGGTACTTAAAAAAAAGCCAAAGGATGTTTTGTGTTCATGTCATGCACAAAATGTTTCGGCTTATCTATTTTTGTAAAGCCTGTGTTGTTGTTTGCTTGTGCAGTGTGTAACGAATGCGTCAAGGCAATATTAAACAGGGCATATGAACGTTAACATGCACAAAACAGGCAGTAGCCAGTGCAGGCGATCATACATTACTAAGCAGCTGAATATCAGGACTAAACCAGACAACTAGACTCTGGCGTTCTCTGCTCTATGATCTTTTCCTAGGACACAAAGGCACTTTGGTTTTTGTTTTGTTTTTTCAAAGTAGTCATGGGAGACTTACAGGCGACTCGATCTTGACATGCCATATTCCACACAGTTTGTACCATGAGTTCAGTCACCTGTTGTATTTATGAATGAAACATTTTTAAAACAAAAAAAAAAAAAACGGTTTTGCTGTGAATGTAATGGAAGTGTATGTATTTCTGTACAGCATTAATTAATAAACAAACCTGCATTATACCTCTCTCGTTCTGTATCTCATTTGAAATGTCAGGTTTTGTTTTGTTTTTAGTATGCATATTTGAGTTTGTTCCATGTCCGGTAATCCAAAAGAACCTTGCTGGCTTTTCCAGGTCAGTTCTTTTTACCTCAGTTGTTCTCTGTGTCAGAAGTGAAGAAAACATTTTGTGCAATCCCCCATTTCCTGAGCAGTGTCTGGGGATGATGTCTGCATTCCTCCAAAAGTACAGTCCAGGCTTTTGGTAAAGAGTTCATTGACCTGCATTGGAGATGTAGGGGTTACTGCTGGGCATATGTCATCCCAAGCCTGTCAAAACATTCCCTCAGCTCCACACTTCATCCAGCTTACTAGAACAGAGGTTTGGAACATTCTAGTGCTCTACCACCATAATCTCTACAAGATTCTAAAGTTCCACATTTTCTAAAGAATGAGTTCTAGAACAATGTAAGATGCCAAAACAAAAATGTTACATTCTTTAGATCCCATTATTCTTTAGAAAAGTGGTTGTCAAACTACTGGGGATACTTGGATCAATTCAAGGGGGTACAAAATAAATCTGTGAAGGGGTTCTTAGCTTTCATTAGTATAAAGATATTGTTCAGGTACAGACATCAATGGAGATGTTACATTTAAACTACCCCCTTACAATCCATGTACCACCACGTAATATGTATTTACATTTTGTTTATGTGGCAGTAATTATGCAGAAATATGAATTGTTATAGCAAGCTTCTTGCGATCCAGGGGGTACTCAGTAGAACATAAACTATCTTAGGGGGTACACGGAAGTCAAACTTTTGGGAATCACTGCTTTAGAACATGTATCCACCCAACATTCCCACCACATTGGTGTGGCTGCTTAAGGATTTGTAAATGTGGAAGGAACAGAAAGAAAGACTCACTAGCTGCATAGCCAGGAAAGTTGGCCAATGTGGTTTTGTGCTGGAGGTCTAGATTTTGGCCAATCGAGCAAGCGTATCCCACACACAAAGGAATGAGAAGATTCTTTCCTTGACTTCTAGTTTTCCACTTAGTCGTGTAAAAGTAGAGTTTGACTCAATGACAGCCAAAGTAGTAAAGGAAACAAGCCGAGTTTTATTTCTGAACAAAGAAGCAGAGCTTTGTTCAGTTCTTTTACTGTTTCTTTTGTCTCGTCCTACCACTCTCACACAAACTCGTTTGCTACCACAGCGAAAGGAGCTGAAAAGACACCTAAAAGGCGCTATAAACCGGAGGAAGGGAAACACCGGGGGGCTGTCTGAGGGGAAGAATAAAGGTGTGAACAGATACACATGCCTGACCTGCAGACAAAAGGCCTTGTGCTGGTGTTACTGAAGTGGCAGACTGATGTTAAACACATTAAACACATATAGGTATTTGACCAACATTAAAATGCTAAAGGCTGACACCAGCTATCTTGGATGACTTACGGACAAAGTAATCACTGTGTTGGTTGGAGAATATCACACAACAGGCAGGTTCCATTGTGTGTACATATACATTGTTATCATAAAAATCCACCATTATTCTCAAAGTCAAAAATTCAAAGTCATTGTCAAAAAGTTATTGTCTAAAACCATATGTATAGGTTACACACACAGGACTTGAAACTGCAGTTAACCCTGCGCCCACAGTGAACCATCTTATAAAACATAACAATATAAACACAGCAAAAAGTACAATAAGGCTTGTATATTATACAAATAACTAAAACACACAACATGTAGCAAAATAAAGCTCAAATGGTGCCATTTAAGCAGCAGTGTCATTAGTTGTAGTGCAAAAAAGTGTACATTCAAATTACTGTGGAGCAGTGGGAGAGGAACTCCACAGGACAGATTCTTGAGGTATATTTGTTGATCCTTTCCACTATTTAACACTGACATGTGGTCATGTGCCTGATGTTGACTGTCCTAGAGTAACCCCTTTTCACTCTACACATACCATAGGCAAGCCAAGCTGAGGTCCAAAACAACACAAAAGCAAACAACCCCCCCAACCCCAGCATGTGTGAAGTATGTCAAGTGTTGACGAGCGGCCACTATGTCCAGCCTCCTCAGATTGGTTCTGGCCTTTCTGCAAGGACCCCCCCTCGGGACCCACTAGCCGCCTCCCCTTTTGTCCCCCCCCCTTTCTGCCGACTCTCTTGTCCAAGTTGGTCAATGATCAGTGGTAAGGAACAGACCTCTGAAGGCTTAAACCCAAAGAGACAGAGAAAGAGACAGACAGAGACAGAGACAGAGACAAAAGCCTGATAGAAAGAGACAGAGACAGAGACAGAGACAGAGATTGGCTTTGGTGGCTTCAAACTTGTAGCTGTTGTGTTGTGGTGTCGTGATGAAGTTCAGTGGGATGCTGTTGCTGCTGTTCCTGACGGTCTGCCAGGTGGACGAGGGTCAGGCATGCCTGAGTCCAGAGGAGGCGTACAGGTTCACTGGGGCCGTCTGCAGGCTCACCTACCCCGCTGCGCTCGTCTGTAAGTCTGGGCATTCTTTTCCTTCAAACAGACAGTCTGATGATTGACAGTTGGTTTAAAATGACACTTTGGTGAAGAACGTGAATAAAAGTAAAAATCAGGGAGCTTAAGTGTAGGAGCTGAAGTCCTTTATGTCGTGGATTGCCTTATGTCTTGGTTTCCCTTCAAATAGTCACATAATCTATCATAAGACAACATACCATTGTCTTTACTTTGTTACTACAGCTACTTATGTCCTTTCTACTTTTGATATCATTTGGGTCTGTGATTTTAGCTGATCAGTTTGTGTTATTTCACATACAGTATTACCATCTACTTTGAAATGCCAGATGTAACACTTAAGATGTTGATGGCGCAGCGTCATTCTTGAGAATCATGTTGCAGCTTAGCGTTGACTGTCAATAGCCTATTGTATGTCTTGCTGTGCACCGCACTGAATGTTTCCCGCTGACAATGAACACGTTCAGACTCCTGCTAATCAGTGGGCAACATCTTCTTTCCGTGACTGCAGTGAATGAGAAAACCACTCGTGTGATCGAGGCAGCCTTCCAGCATGCCAAATACCCCAGCATGGAGGGAGAGAAGAGCATGATGATGTTTGGGACAGTGACCTATGGACTTCACAAGTGAGTGCGAGGCTGTGATGTACATTTTAAAAGGGATGTGGTGATCTATCTCTTTTATCCTTGGGTTGTAAGTTATAAGTCTTACCTGATGTCTACTGATGCTGTTTCAAACTCATCGTGAGTGTGCCTGTTTTCTGCAGTCTGGAGATCCACAACCTGTCGATCGGTAAC
The DNA here is from genome assembly GCA_030347295.1 of Setipinna tenuifilis. Taxonomy (NCBI): domain Eukaryota; kingdom Metazoa; phylum Chordata; class Actinopteri; order Clupeiformes; family Engraulidae; genus Setipinna; species Setipinna tenuifilis. Next base: position 5,888,683 of record CM059268.1, on the reverse strand, counting down.
AGTGAGGTGGAACTGCGTCCAGGGGAAGGGGTTGGCCTTGCCATCTCGAATGTATCCGCACTGTTCAGGGGGACCATCAAGTATGGCTACGGCAGCTGGCTGTAAGTACGAAGCGCTGAGCATATCTGAGGTCAAATCATTTTTAAGGAGCCCGTCGAAAATGAGATGGTGCATCTCAAGGGGCTTATCCTAATAAATAAATTTAAATGTCTCAGAAATGAGGAGGGGCCTTTGAAGGTCACACACACTATAGCTACAAAATTAGGGGGAATCTTTGAAAGTCACATACACTATAGTTACAAAATGAGGAGGAGTCTTTGAAGGCCACATACAGTATAGCTACAAAATGAGAAGGGGCCTTAGGAGGTCACATTCTGGGAAACAGGGGTGGGGGACACGTAGGGATAAACGTAGGATGTTATGACATCATTCCCATGAGATGAGGAGCCAATCAAGCTCTCAGAATCCTTAACACATAATACAAACTATTCATTGTAAGATTTTGCATCACAGTTTTTATTTATATATGGCATATATATTGAGACAGACTTGAATGGATTGGTGCATAATTTATTACCCATAACCTCAAGTATTTGTGTCATTCTGTGATGGTGCCATTTTCTAATTTTCTCTCTGTATATATTTGATAGTCTTAAGGTCTCACAGAGTGTTGACTTTGAGATTGATGCTCAGATTGACCTTGGCGTCAACCCAAGGCTTTGTAAGTGACCTCCCCGTTTTTTTGTTGCAATTCCCTACACATTACCACATTTGCATTACACATCTACTCATTTAGCAGATACTGTAATCTGTAATAGTCATTTTCTGCACAAGTATAGCATTTATCAATGCTTACAGTTTAAGGAGTAGCCATGATACAATCCATTGGGGTACCTAGTCTAGACCTTGGGATGAGCTATTACCACCTGATGTGTGGAAATACATGCCACCATTTTGTTTCATTTCTGTGTGTTGCTGTGTATGTTTCACTTAACCCCTTGTGGCCCTCTGTGTCTGTGTATAGTTTCACCCACACTACCATAATGTGTGTATGGTTCAGCTCCACACTCTGTCTATGCGGACAGTCAATAACATTGTACTGTATTTGTGAGAAAAAGAGGCTGAAAACCCCTCTGTTATCCCACGGCCTCTGCTGTGCTGTGGGCGGAACGTACGACAGTAAAATACTATGGCAACGGTGTTCTCTCCTCTCACGGCAGACTGCGGAGCAGGGAAGGTGGCGGCAGACACGTCCGACTGCTACCTCACGTTCCACAAGCTGAGGCTGATTCTGCAGGGAGATAGAGAGTGAGCACCGCCCTCCTGGCACCCCGCACACCAGGGGGTTAGCGCTGGGGGTGGGACTGCATGCCTTAGATATCGCCATCTCCCAGCAGAGGAGAGCAGAGCAGGGGCTGCACTGCATAGAAAATCAATACCTTAGCCTTGAAGAAACCTGAATGCCTTACATGCATGCATGCATGCCAATAGAGATGATTGCATACGGCAGTTGGGAAGTGTGTTTGGTTTGCATGATGGATCTGCTTCATGGTTGCACAATGAGCCAGCTTGATTGCAATAATCCATATCCTTTTGTCACTGACTGATGTCGTTACTGCAGACCTGGCTGGCTGAAACGGATCTTCACAGAGTTTGTCACCTTCACGGTAAAAGTGGTCATTAAGAGCCAGGTAGGTGCTGTGCCAGGCTGGTGAAGCTAAGATGGCCTCTTCGGGCCCATGAGTTGCTTATGTCTGCCCCCTGCTGTTCATGTTTAAAACAACAGATAGAGAAAAGGGAATATCAGCCAGCTATTTTTCCAGTCTCAGTTGTTATTTATCCAGGTATAAAAAGCAATTGACAAAATTGAACAGAAAATTAGTTGTACAAGAAAGAAAGTACGACAATAAAATAGTAATAGTATAGTAATAATGTACACGTGTAATGTAATGTAATGATGAAGTGTTAACAGGCATGTCAAAGACACCAAATTCAGTGTCCTCCTGTACTTCACTGGAGTAGCAAATGGCTGAGACTAATGCCCAGTTTCTTTCTTTCTGCATAACTGTAGATTTGCCAAGAGATCAACAACGTGGCGAACATCCTGTCCGATTTCATACAGGAGCGAGCAGGTACTGTCTGTATAAAAGAGTTACACTGACGCTTTGTGTACAGAGTACTTTGTATGATTTTGGGTGACGATGTGCATGTGATGATTCACAGAACAGTTTCTCAGCGACGGCAACATCGGGGTGGACATTGGAGTGACCTCAACACCTGTCATCACCTCCAACTACATTGAGTCGTATCACAAGGTGCCGGACCTGAGACACATTAACTGGTTTTCATTGGAGGATTTAACTGCCTTTGTTGAAACACAATGTTTATTTTGTTGAAGGGCTAGAATTTCAGTTCATGGCAACAGAGTATCTTTCTCCAGGCGGGGGGGAGGCGGGGGGGGGGGCACTAGAAATGCTGTGCCCAACAGCCCCCTCCCATTAATGATAACATTAATAGTGTTCTCAAGGGGCCACACACACACACACACACACACACACACACACACACACACACACACACAGAAACTCACTTATACTCAGGGATGCAGATAGAAATGTTGGGCCCTTTGAAAGAATACAATTTAGGGGCTCAGAGTCCTTATTTTTTCTGTCCTGGCGGCACCATTGTTGCCCTGCATCTCCAGACCTCATCTGGCCTATACAGTCACTGGTTCCAGCTGTGTGCCCTTCAGAATCGCGTAATGCTATGATCAAGCTTGAACTCGTGTGTGTTGTCTTGGCAACCAGGGTCTGGCCGTGTACAACAACACCAAAGCGGTGATCAATGCCTCGGTGTTCCACCCGTCTCAGCTGACGGAGCACCGCATGCTCTACTTCTGGATCTCAGATGACGTCCTGAACCCGCTAATAGCCGCCGCCCACCTCGACGGACGCTTCGCCATAAACATCTCTGGAGCTAACCTCACGGTGGGCTAATTAAGGAGTGGGGAGTTAAGGCCATATATATAATTATGTTTTTAATTTTTAATTTCTTTATTTACTTACTTAAGGAAACTTACTTACTTACTTAGGAAATAATATATAAACATATATAAGTATATTTTTAAAAAGATAAAATGTAAGGACTTTTTTTATAGGATTAAGGAGTGGGGAGCTAAGTCCATATATATATAATTATGTTTTTTAATTATTATTTGTTTATTTATTTTAAAGGAAGTAATATATAAATATATTTAAAGAAAAGGTAAAACGTAAGGACTTTTTTTCATAGGCTATGCAGGCAATGCCAGCATTAGGAAGGTGGGCAGTGGGCCCACATAATCATTCTAAATGTACAAGTTTGGATCAGGTTTAACTAATTATGATGTGCATGCACTATTATATGCATTAACGATATATTTGTACTATGCCAGGTAATATGTGGGTAGATTTTAATATAAAGGTGTACTGTTTCTTGTAAGGTGTAAATGAGAGTGCCTTAAAATTCTGGCTTTAGAAACACTAACCTGTGTGACTGATTGCAATACTTTTGTTAGACAGTAGGGGTCAGTGTAGGACAGAAATAGAAATGAGCTTGGTGACTGGCTATCCTCTTTGTGACTGCAGATTTAAAAAAATCCCTGATTCATTGCAGGATCTCTTTAAGGCAGACTTATCAAGAAAAATACCAGTCGACATCAAGCAGGTATCTCTCTCTCTCTCTTTCTCTTTCTCTGAAACACTGACACATACACACATCACACACACACACATATTCAAAACATTCTCACTGTCTCCCCCTCTCTCTGTCAATCAAGCATGTACAACCAAAAATAGTACACACACAGTCACTTGCTAGCTGCGTCGTCATGATCCAGAAACGGCTTCTCTTCTCTTCATCAGATCCTGTCGTCGGAGGCCGCTGTGCTGACCGCATGGAGCCTGAGGGTGCCCCAGCTGTGGAATGCCCCAGACGGCACTCACGTGAAGGCCCTCGCTGCCGTAACGCTGTCCCCTGGCCTCCCCAGCTCTGACATCCAGCCCCTGTACTTTGAGACGGTCAGAAAAACCTGAGCGTTATTGTGTAGCTACCTGTTTATAAAGACACAGCAGTGAAAGCTAAGCAGTTACACACTAACATTGTATACATGCACCTAGGCCAACAGAGCACAACGCACAGCAACAGTGCAGCACAATGTGGCACAACAGGCAGTTACTTAGCAACACTGGCCACAAAAGAACTGCACAGCACAGCACAACACCTCACAACACAGCACAACACAGAAAGACTTAACACAACAGACAGCAAGGCACAACACAGCACAGCAGCGACAAGGTGACACAACACACAGTTTCATCACAAGTCTGAGATCCTAGAATTACTGTCTACTTTCATTTCTTCATCAGTGAAAACATGCAAATGTTCTTATGTGTTTTAGGAGGTAGAAGTTCTTGTGCACGCATCGTATGCTGAGAAGAAACTCATCCTGAAGGCTAAGGCTTTAAAGTAAGCAAAGACTGTTGTGGAGATATGAGCTTCACCATGAGTGCTTGACTTCCTGTATGTTAACATACGTTTGGCCACACACTGATTCTATTTGGACAATCACTGAGTGTATTTTGGCATTTTCTGGTTCTATTTGTTGGGCACTGACTAATTTTATTCTTTCATCTCTTTTTAAGAATTTCTATAGATACAGTACTTCAAAACCAAAATGCTGTAACGGTAGGTAGCACTGCAAACACATATCTTACACATGTGTGCATGCACAGATACATTTATCTGACAGATTCCATTTTCCTGCCTGTTTGTAAAGCTTGAAGAGGCACAGGTGACTTACTTAAAAGAAGCTGTGGAAAAGATTGGGATTCCTACAGTCACATCATGTAAGTGTCTTAATGTGTGTGTGTGTGTGTGAGAGTTTCGGTGAGAGTCAGGAAGTGTAAGTTTGTCGATCTATGCACCAGTTAGTTTGTCTATGTCCTTCTGTGTGTCGATCTGGGCAGTGTGTGTGTGTGTGTGTGTGTGTGTGTGTGTGTGTGTGTGTGTGTGTGTGTGTGTGTGTGCGCGCTTGCTTGTGTAATTGAATGTCTGTGGGTTTCGGTGAGAGTCAGGAAGTGTTGGTTTGTCTATGTTCTTCTGTGTGTCGATCTGTGCACCAGTGTGTGCGTGTGTTTGTGTGTGACTGCTGTCATCTCTGTCTAATTTTACCATTCTATCTTAGACTTAGAGCCAAGCTTGACAGCTTTGATGGACATGCAGGGACTCTATTTGTTTGATATAATTAATCCCGAGGTGCTGACACAAAATGTAAGTGCTCTCTCTCTCTCTCTCTCTCTCTCTCTCTCTCTCTCTCTCTCTCTCACACACACACACACACACTCTCTCTCTCTCTCTCTCTCTCTCTTTTTTTTTTCTTCCACCAGTCTCTGTGTTGCTCCACATCTATGTATCTGCTGTCTCATACATTACATGCAATATAAATTCATTAGCACCATTCATATTGTTTTAATATCGATTTTCATATTGTCTCTGTTATTGCAGGGATATGTCATTATTCAGATGGGGTTCGGGTTTCCCCATCATCTACTTGTGGAGTTTCTGAGGAAAACACTTGTGTAGCCTCAGTGTTACAGTAGCTGTACCATAGAGGCCTTCTGAGGAGATCCTTTGTCATCACCTTTGACCCACTAGAATAACACACCTTTTTTTTACTTTCTAATCTTTTTTTTCTTTCTAAGAAGTGTTGCTTATAGTCAGATTTCCAGATTTTGGTTGAATTACACACACACACACCCACACCCACACACACACACACACACACACACACACACATACAAAACTGAAATAGAAATGGGTGGGGACAACAAAGCAACTGTACCACCTAATGTATTACTCTTGTAATAATAAATTATTATTAAAGTTGTATATATCATTCGTGTGCATACCAGACTCTTGTCTGTTTTCATGAAATTGATCCAGATATTTTCAGTTGCTTTTGTATTAATAGTTAGCAATGTTTTGTTTGAGTTTGTGTTTTGTGTCATTGTTTAGTAATGGCCAGACGCTGCAACACACATATGAACCGGTCTTTTCTCATAACACATTGAACAATGAATGTGTAAAGTTGTTTTTAAGCTTCTCTAGCCTAGATTGGCACTTGTAAAAGAGAAAGTGTGTGAGGAACCCTGTGTATTGCACCTGCCTCTCTGGGGAAACCCCTCTGATGGGATTACCACTGGGCTGACACCTGTCAATCAAACTGCACATCACAGACAATCTACCAGGAGACATAATGAGCACTACAAGAAAAAATTAAAAACTAGTGTGCCTGTAATGATGACTCTCATACTGCATTACTGCGCTCACACAATACAGCAGAAGCTAGCCTGTATCTTACTCTGGAGACCTGGGTTCATACATAAGGCTGTGGGAACATACATAGGGCTGTGGGACCATAGGGCTGTAGGAACATACATAGGGTTGTGGGAGCATACATAGGGCTGTAGGAACATACATAGGGCTGTGGGAACATAGGGTTGTGGGAGCATACATAGGCAGGCTCCCTCGTAAGGTTGCTGGTACCTCATGCCACACTCACCCACTGTCCTGTGCTGTTTTGTCCAACACTCGCCAACTGCCTTGTGTCACAGTACTTTCCCACTGCCCTTCTTTCTTTTTGCAGTCTTCTGCACCACTGACCTTCTGTCTTGCGCCACTTGCCTACTGTCCTGTCTCACTTGTCACTATGGCGTGGGTTAAGTTAAGGGTGAGGTTCAGGGTTAGGTTTGTAACATTTAATAGGTGACATGAAACGGTGATGTGGGACAGTAGGTTAGTGCTAGGGGACAGTGGGTACAGGTTTGACTTCTACTGCATCTCCAGTCTTTATAACCCTTAGTCAAAGTGTAGTGAGACATCAAAGGGAACAGAACAGTTGTTCGGTGCCACTAGTAGACACGAAGCGTGTCCTCGGATGACCTGCCAGTGACGGTGACGACACTAAGCCACTCCTCATAACAGAGGTATACCTACACTAATACTTTTTTTCATCATGACAAGATGTGTTCATCAGACCATTGTTTTTTTTAATGTATTTATTTTTTTGCTAATAACTAATTATTTAAAATGTTTGTAATTTGCACTCAAAACAACTAGTTTATGCGCAGTGAAATCGAAACTTTAGTAGCCTATCATTTACTTTCGTTTTCCCTTCCTTTGGCGAGGCGCACTTAGAACGTTATGCACTGCTGTGGTGAGTTTGTGTGGGCACATTTGCCCTTTTCTTTCTATTCGATTCGTGTTTAAGAATTTGCAGAGCGAAGACGTCTGGCATGTACAGATGTCTTCCTGAGTTATAATTTCTTTCAATTTAACTGCATGCAGGATATGCCTGCATGCAGGATATTCGACCTAGCTGTGCCACTGAGTGGTGTGGTAATTTGTGATGGAGGTGTGTATACAGTCGCATAACTTGTGCGCTCTCGAAAAACTGCCGCTTAATTTCAATTTGAAAGTTAACCTTTTATAACTGGTATTTGGGAAATGCCAGAGTCGCCACACTTTTGTTAATAATTGGTTGCGCAGGGAAACAATGGGTGCAGCCAAGTTGGTCATATTTATGCTGTAACCTATCACATGTTTTGAGGAGGCTAGTCTAATTTAGAGAGTTGGGTGTGTAGAGTCTATTACATTCTTGATGCTACGGTGTACAGTCCTGAATTATTTTATAAATGTTGGCTGTTATTTGAAAATGCATACTGGCTGTGAGCAAAGGTAATGAAACGTCAACATAACGTGCTTGCAAGTTCGCCTAAATTATGCATCGCAAAATAAACTCGAAACTGAAACATTGTTTTTTGAAGTGCGACACGCCTTCATAAATTATCACTAATAGTTCCATGTAAGCTACAAATATCCCTTAATGCTACAAATCCTGGTGTAATGTCAGAGACGAGGTTGGATGGTTAGTTGAACCAACTCTTGTCACTGACGTTTGGCGTACCTACTGTAAAGAGCGTTCTCAGAGCGTTCCCACTGAGATAAGAATATCTGTACGTTGGCAGTAAGCTGTGTTGGTTTGTTTTGTCAGGTAGTATTCAGAAGAAAGTTACACTGCCACTGGTGGAGCAAAAAAAAAAACGGCCAACCCACCACTGAAAGGCCATGCTGCTTAATTGCCGCCACTTTCCTCTTTGTGTTACCTGACACCGTGCGGCAGTTGTAAATCCGTTTATGGCTAAAATGAGGCTTGTGTGTTATGTACAATTGTTATATGAAAAAAGTAGTTGTCAAGGCCTGAGGCATAACTTGTAAGTATTACATTTGTGTGTTTAAGCAAATACAGTACGTTTGTATCAATTACGTGAACAGCTATGATGGTGCATGCAGGGGATTATAACTGTCACTTCAGACTGAGCTCACTGTTGCCATGTGACTTGTTCTTGTTCACTTACTGTATTTAGGAAGCCTAGAGTGGCTGGGCCAATGGGTTCAGAATGGAAGATGCAGACCCAGAGGACAGTGTGGTCCTCGTGCTTGAGCAGGAGAGGCTAAGCCTGGTGGACGTCCTCAGTGCCCAGGAGCCCCACGTCCTCACCCACCTTCTGGAGCTGGTGGACAGTGCTGAAGCACGGGAGCAGCTGCTGCAGCAGGCCAGCCCCACAGAGAGGGCCACTGGGCTGGTGGACTACTTCCGAAATGTGGGGGACCTGGCATGTGGACGGTTCCTGGAAACCGTCTGCATGGTCTGTGAGGGCATTCCCATGCACTTGGAGTCAAAGCTCATCTTAGTCTCTGGGTCTGTGACAGGTACTGTTACATTGCATTACACTTAGTCATTACATTACATTACACTTAGTCATTACATTAGTCATTACATTACATTACATTACACTCAGTAGACGCTTTGATCCAAAGGGACTTACATTGAAGAATCACAGTCAGGGTCAGGTAATGCAGATTATAGGGTAAATACAAGGAGAATAATACATGTATTGGTTAAGTGGTTAGTGTGTTAGATTTGTCACGATAAGAGGTGTTATTGGAACAAAAGGGTTTTTAAGAGCAGAGCAATCGAATGTGTAATCAATAAGGGGTGCACACATATAAACATAAACCCTTTTACAAGGAGGCGTGTATCCTCAGCATTGGAGCAGTGGCACAGGAGGTGGAGGAGTTGTCCAGCAGTCAGGCGCTTGCTGGTTTGGTCTTGGGATCAGAGGGTCGCAGGTTCAAATCCCATTCCAGTAGGACAAATGGGGGTGGTTGAGTAAACAACTAGTGCTCCCCTGCACCCTCATCCATGGCTGAAGTGCCCTTGAGCAAGGCATCTAACCCCACATTGTTCCAGGGACTAAAACCCTGTACCTAAATAACTGTACGTTGCTCTGGATAAGAGTGTCAGCAAAGTGTAATAATAATGATACTACAAAGGTGGTTTAGTGATAAATTTGTGCACTTGCTGGTTTGATACCAGCTCTGCCTGACCTGTTTCAAGTGTCGTTAAGTAAGACGGTGACCCCCATACTGTTCCTGGGGGGTATACTACAAGGGTAGTTTAGTGATAAACCAGGTTTAGGTAACATAGAGGTACTTTTAAAGCTGTTAGTAAAAGAGCCCAGGTCTTCACTCTGTTACAGTAACTAAACAAATGCCAACTGTGCTCTTCTTTCATCACATTTACGAATACCTTTTGTCATAACATGTAGAGTCAAGTTTATTAAACAGTTAGGTTAGGGCAAGCCGTTTGAACAGCACTGAAGTGATTTTGGGGAGTTTTGACACAATGGGGAAATCCCTTTGCAAACAGTCAGCTAAGTGACATTTTTGTCCACATATACAGTTGTTTGTGTCTGCCAGGACTTATCATATTTTTATTTTTTGAACACTAAGCTATGTCAGAAGTGAGTAAATGTTTCATTATTCCCAGTTAAACAAAGGGATTCACTCTGAGGTCTAGACTGTTCAAAGTGAAAATGGAACTAAAGTCTGAACTAAAATCAAAACAAAAAAAAACAAAGATCTGCATTATGTTTTTGTTTCTTTTTGTACCAATGTGACATCATACTGATTTTATTCCATTCTTGGCTTGGTCATGTTTATCGAAACCTCCTACAGTAACTGCGTTTTGTCATGTTTAATCTGAAGGAGACATTGCGGATCACACATCAACCTCAAGGTCAACCTCCTTTCCTGGCTATGTTAAGCGTCCACGACTAGGTAGGCCTACTTTGTTTACTGTGGAATCCATGCCAGCTTCCTTATTTGTTAAGACTTTTGTAGGACAACAGTTAGGACGCCCTTTGGTATTTTTATTGAACATGCTATGAAGTACGTGATAAGTTTTGCACATAACAGAGCAGCAGCTAAGGTTAATGTAATGTGTATTAGTGAATATATAAATCAGTGACATTTGCCTATTAACACCATCTTAGGTGCTAAGTTAGTACTAGCAACACATAATATTATATTGATTAAAATATTGCTTGCTTTTATTTTAGACCACATACAGAACTACACAGATGCCACTAAGTCTTTCCTGCTGGAGAAACATGGAAGGGTCACGAGGAACGTGGTTAGGGAGGTGCATTTGGACGACACCTGGGTCAGCCTGCGACGCAGAGTCGTCCCTCGAGGACGAGAAAGGGCAGCTAGACAGGTCACGCAGGTCACGACCCACACATCCCCCTCCGACCTTCAGGACACAGAGGAGGGCAGCATGGAGGACAGGGTGGCGGTGACATCGCTCCTAAAGACCTCCGGCCAGGCCACGGTGCTGCTAGGAGCAGCCGGCTCGGGAAAGACCCTGCTCATGTACAGTCTGGCCCAGCGCTGGGCTCAGGACGCCTACCCAGGCCTCAAGCTGCTCTTCCTGCTGGAGTTCCGCCAGCTCAACTCCATCTCCCACCCAGTCTCCCTCCAAGACCTCCTGTTCCGTTTCTTCCATCCGGCCAGCAGTGGCGAGGAGGCTGAAGTGGTGCTCGACTACATCGTCTCCAACCCGGAGAAGGTGTGTTTCATACTTGACGGTTACGATGAGTTTCGGGGCAAGCTCACCAGCCCCAGAGACCTCAGAGACCCCTTCGACCCGTGCCAGCCCCTCCCCATGGCCGACCTCCTGTCGGGGCTCTGCACGCAAAAGATCCTCCCCCAGTGCACCTTGCTGGTCACCTGCAGGCCGCGCGATGTTGCCGACCTGTTCGACGTCACAGGCTGCCGCATCGGGGAGCTCCTGGGCTTTGACTGGGAGCACATCAGGGAGTACGCCCGCCACTACTTCCGCGGGAGGGATGAGGTGTTGGCGGAGGAGGCCATTTGTCACCTGACCTCCAGCCGCCCCCTGCTTGCCATGTGCCATGTGCCAGCCCTCTGCCACATCTGCTGCGTGTGCCTGGACCATCTCTTCTCCGAGGAGGAGGGGGGGGCCAGCGGAGCACCACAGCTTCCCACCACCCTCACGCAGGTCTACTTCCAGATCCTCGCCGCCTTCCTGAGCCGACACACGTCCTGCGGCAGGGAGGCGGTGCGGACGGGCGTCACAGGAGTCACGCACGTGCTGGCTAAGCTGGGGGCTTGGATCCAGGAGCTGGGTCGCCTGGCACGGGAAGGGCTGGACGAGAGCCGGATTGTGTTCCCCATGGAGAGACTCCGGCCGGAGCTGGCTGGGTTTGGCACTCGGACCGGGCTCCTGTACTCAGTAGACCTGATGCAGGGTGACGGGTCCAGCCAGCTGGGGGTGTCTTTCATGCACCTCACCATGCAGGAGTTTCTGGCCGCACTGCACCTCATGACCAGCTCGGAGGTCTCGGATGCTCAGTTCAAGGCGAAACTGACCCTCAAAACCCGCTGGACCGCCAAGAACGAGCCTAAGACCGTCTTCACCGACTCCCTCCAGCTTTACCTGTGCGGCTTCCTGGCCTCTGACTGCACCCCGTACCTGCTCCAGCTGGCTGGAGGTGGGGCCAAGCAGCAGCACCTGGTCCAGAGGCGCCGGTCCCAGGTGGTCAAGGTTCTGGAGAGCTTCGCAGTCAGCGCCAACCTGAGCGGACCCAAGCTGGTGGAGCTGTGCCGCTGCACCCTCGAGTCGCAGGACGTGCGGCTCGCTGCGAAGGTCGGTGCCCGGAAGAGCTTTGAGCTCAGGAACATCCGGCTGACCCCAGTAGACCTGGAGGCCCTGGCCTTCGTGGTGTCCGCAGCGGAGGAGGAGGAGGACAGCGTTGCCCTCGACTTCGGAGGCTGTTCCATGGAACCGGAGTGTCTGGCCCTGCTCGATGGCTGCAGGAACGTGGAGGCGCTCATGTGAGTTGGTCGACATGTTTCCTTCTTGGAAATTCATCGGTAAAACTCACCTACTGTATATTCTCTGGCCTACTAAATTGCTGTTTACAACATGGAGCATAACATTGCAGTTAATGATTATTTTTATTGTTAATAATTCTGTAAATCATTTTATCGATTTATTGATTGGCTGTTGGGCTATAAAAAGTAAGAAAAAAGGGGGACAGATGTTTCCCAAGGATCAGGACACCATCCAAAAAAAGGTTTTGCCCAAAGATGATTATTTTACTGTATATAAATATGTACTAATATGGTCATAGGAGTGAAAACAAAATATTCAAATTTAAAGAGCTGTAAGAACAGAGTTTTCTTTAGTTGGTGATTAGCATAGTTCTGACAAATCGTTTAACTGTTGCAGCTTCACTGCAAAGGTGGTGCACTGCAAAGGTGGTGCAAAGGTGGTGCACACTGTAGGAGAAGAGAGTACAGTATCCTGCCCACTCATTTCCTTTTGAAAATGTTACCATGCTGGAGCGGCACGTCTAACCAGTGCTGGCAAATGTTGGTGGTGATTGTGTGTGTGTGTGTGTGTTGGTCTGGGTGTATGCATCGTGTGTGTGTGTGTGTGTGTTGGTGGTGGTGATGATTGTGTGTGTGTGTGTGTGTGTGTGTGTGTGTGTGTGTGTGTGTGTGTGTGTGTGTGTGTGTGTGTGTGTATGTATGGGTGTGTATGTGTTTCTTTTTTGTTTGTTTGTGGTGTTTTAGTTTTCGCAGCCGGAAGTATAACGATGAATTTGCAGAGGCTTTGTCCACCGTCATTCCAAAACTTCAGCCGCTGAAACGACTGCAGTGAGTCATTTAAACGTAACGCTTTTTGCAAAGTTCAGGAAGGAAACAACAAAGATGTATTTCCTTTGGAAACAGTGATGTTTGTTGAACAGAAAATGTCATGAGTAAAAAGCGGTTGTTTGGAGGTGTTATGACATGTGGGTTAATGTGTTAAAATACTTGCTAAAAGTGTGCTAAATTTTACCCTGCATTACATCATTGTTGTTCATTTTGCTCAGATTCACAAATGCAAAACTCACAGATGCTGGAGCTGATAAACTGGTTCGGGCCTTGATGCAGTGCCCACTGATCGAGCATGTGGAGTACGTAAGCCATTTGCATAAACACACCTCGTTTATAGTGAAAGTGGACCGGTTTGCACCTACTTTCTGTTTTGTGCTCACACGTTATCGACGTGACAGGGACTTTCCTAGTTTCTTTGCTTTTTTGTTTTTCTTTCTGTTTTGATTGGTCTTGAACTAGATTCTGTAAAGAAAGTCTGATTGTTAAAACACCTAAGGGACATAATTAGGTTATTAAAATTGAATTAAACATGTATTTTTCAACAAGCAGAACTAAATCGACACAATCGAAATATATAATTCCAGTCTTCTTTTATACAGACAGACAGCCAACAGACAAGAAGACAGAATATACATGTGTTTATAAATGATTTATTGATGAGAAATAATGTGAAAATAAAGGTTAACAAATGATGACCAAAGTGTTAATAAAGAGTTAACAAATGCAGTTATACATGATTTACAGGGAGTGGTTATTCTAAAGTGTTACCCAAAAGTCTAGCCCTGTGTCAGCTATGATGAGTTAATAAAGCTGTATGTGATGGTGTATTTGTGCTTTTCCCTAGCCTCAGCAACAACCTCATCACAGACAGATGTTTGAGGAGGATGATGGACACTTTGCCCAAACTCTCAAACCTGACAACAGTCTTGTAAGATTCCTTGTTTTATTTTTCCTTTGGATTTGGATTTTGCTTTATTTCAGTTTCTAGTGCCGAACAACTGTGTCAACAAGTTGACAAAATGCACAGTGAGTTGCCAATATAAAGGGCCAATACTGATATTTACAGAGCCCGGGAAGGGTCATGTGGGTGAATATTTTTAGACCCCATTTTGCGTTCCCTCACAGTTTTTTGTATTCCCACGCAATAGTTTTGTGTTTCCTCGCAATACTCTGTAATTTAAAACTATTGCGTTTGGAAAGCAAAAAGTATTGTGTGGGAATGCAAAACTATTGTGAGGAAATGCAAAAGTGAGGTCTAAAAATATTTACCAACATGACCCTTCCCGGACTCCGTAGTTATTGCACCAGTCCAGGATAGCTTTTTAGACTTGTTGTAGGTTGTGTATTTGCCCTTCACCATCCCATGTTTGGCCAACACATGCTGTAGCAAATCTCTCCAGCCAATTAGTGACTTAATGACCACCAATTCTACCAATTCTACCAATTTAGCCCCCAGCATATATTTTTTTTATTAAGTGTGTTGTGTTGTAGCATGATATATCTTGTATGAAAACCGATTATCATAATTTCATTGAATCAATTGTGTTGTGGTTTCTCTGCGAATCTTGTTTGAACATGAATCATAGAGCCAAGTTCCTGAGTCTCAGTTTCCTTCCATACAGGCTGGGGAGGAACGATTACACGTGGGGTGGACTGTTCAGACTTGTTGAGAAGACGATGAACTGTGACACTGTCCAGCTCGTGCACGTGAAGTGAGCGAAGCCACTACACTCTGTGTGTTGTTCAGAGAGGTTATTTTATGATAGCTAATCTCATTTAGCACAACTTTAACTTTAACTTTAATTGTTCCACAGGGGAACCAGTACAATGGAGAAGACAGAGGAAGTGCATGAATTCAACCTTAATTTTAACAGCAGGCAAAGGTTGGTTAACTGGCAGCAAAGCAATACACTCTCTGAAACATGAATAAGGATATCATATTTAGATACATTTATCAGATAAATCTCATGGTTTATAGTAATGGGTAGAAATTGTATCCTAATATTTAATGTGCACCATTGTTAATAGGTCAGTATTTTAATAAAGTGGAGATACACTTTGCTCATATTTTGCTTATTCACCAATTAATAAATATGTTTCTTTAAAGCTAGTTAACCAGTGACAATTAACATCAAAATGACTGATCTTGTATTTCGTGTGTACGTGTATGTGTGTGTCTGTGTGTGGGTGTGTTCAGTGTGAACAACTTGAAAAATCTTGATCAAGAGGGTGAGACTTCAAAGACGCTTGTGTACGTGTAATAGTATTATTACATATCTTATAACATACACAGATTTTCTCACACAACACTCACATATTATCACATGTTCTCACATATTATCACATGTTCATGTGTTAATTAAAGAGATTCTCTGCAGCACCAGAGACTCTGGAACTACTTAAAGATGGTCATTAGTTCAAACAGCTGTTAGCAGCAAAACCATGTAACCATCGAATGAGTTTTGAACGAAACACATTTTGCATTTACAGCTGTAATAGCTTACTGCCCCTTTAAAATACATGGTGGTGGCTTTAATATGCCATTAATATATTCATGTAGTTTTTTTCCAATCCATAACATAGCTAACATAGCTTCCTCTTCCTATTCCCCTTTGCTTGCAGCTGGACGAATTATAATCTCAGCGAGACTCGTTTGAAAACCTTGTGCGGTGTCCTGAAGCGCTGTCCTGGCCTGACCAAGCTTGAGTAAGCAGTTACATCACATTATCAGAACTATTAGTTTAATCTGTTGCAGTTTAGTTACTACTAAAATAGAACTTTAAATGTTTGTCATGCAGATTTACAGTATTCCTGACATGGAAAATGACTGTTTACATATTACATAATAAAATTAGAAAAGTATTAAAAAGAAATAAATCAATTAGGGATTAGAGGTGTCTTTGTCAGCATTTTTGAGTGTCTGAGTACTCAGAAAGTCTGTTCCTCTCCATAGTGTGTCCAGGAACTCGCTGGGGAATAACGGAGTAAAGGAACTTCTAGCACTGCTCCCGTCGCTTGGGTCCATTCAGGAAATGATGTAAGAGTACATGATGGTGCTCAGCTAAAAGACAGGGGGATGCCTTTCCTATTTTACCTCAAGAACAATGTGTTAAGAATAAGAAAACATCCGAAGGAGAATTAATGGAGGGCTTAGCAAAGATGAACACTGTGCTGGTGAATCCGACCACACACTTGGCTTTGTGATTAACTAAAACAGTTAGACCGTCAAGGCCGTTTGTCCCATTGATTGTTTGTTTTTGTGGTTACCTTAGTGATTCAGGGGGCATTGTTGTCTCCTGTGCTTGTAAAGGTCAAGTGAAGCATAGCCTTTTTTTTTTGCCTCAGCGTTGAACAACCTTTCCCTTAACAATTAAAGAATCCGAACAGCTCTTACCCTCCCCAGCACTCAAATACGTTTGGGTCATTTGGTTCCATTAGAGGAACCTTTCTAAGCAGAAAAAAAACGTTTGTTTTAAATGCATCCTGCAATTAGGGCAGGGTGGAAGGCCCCTAAGACATTGGGTGTCTATGGTGCTCAATTAAAGTGCAAAGAACTGGTAAATTGTATTTGTTTAAACACTCAGTATGTTGACACTGCAGAAGTCAACCTAACCTAACCTAACATTTGCATCAGTGGATACAGTACACAGTCACTCCCCGCGGCTCGGCTACTGGCCAGACAGACGCTTAATGAACCTTGAACTCTTCCAGGTTGCTGCAGTTTAGGATTCCTGAGCAAACTGGGCCGTGAGATAGGCTGATAGGCAAATAGTTGGCCACGCATCTGACCAACACTTCGCCATGCTGTCAGTCCAGTGTGACAACTTTGTAAAGATGTGTTTTCTCATTGCGCATTATGCTTCAGCGGCATTTTGCATACCTGGGTGTTGTCAAATACCAGCTGCATGATTTTTAATACTGTGACCTTCTACAGGTCACAGTGAGACATACTGAATTCGTTTGTTAACACCACAATGCATGGTAGAGAAATGCTGTAATAGATACAAAAGAAGCAGTTTCCTGCATTACATATAAAAAGCTATTGTAAGTTATTGTAACATATTAAATACTTCATGGCTATTTCATAGACTCTACTTGTCTGATTTAAAA
This sequence comes from Setipinna tenuifilis, assembly GCA_030347295.1. Classification (NCBI taxonomy): domain Eukaryota; kingdom Metazoa; phylum Chordata; class Actinopteri; order Clupeiformes; family Engraulidae; genus Setipinna; species Setipinna tenuifilis. The sequence goes on along the minus strand of CM059268.1, from coordinate 5,871,442 downwards.
TTGACCATACCTACTAACATAACATATAGGCTATGTACGTTTTTTAATTCTTAAATACAAATACATAGCAGGGTATTATGTCAAGGAAATATCGGGTTATTGCATACCACCCAAGCCTAACATCCATGTTTTTTTCTGGTGTGCCAGTCTCAGCGAGAACAGAGTGGACATGGACGGTATGGTGCTCACCGCCGATCTCTTTTCCACCTGTCCTCAGCTAGTCCAAGTGGATGCTAGGTACTTCTGCTAAAAGCTAATGTTACACATATGCACATATTTGTGTTTTTGACTGAGACGGTTGTCATTGCTATGACTCATCTGTTGACATCAATCATAAAATGATTTTTATTTATGTATTTATTTTAATTCAGTGTAATTTAATGTCATTTAATTTAATTTATTTTAACCAGTCACTGTGGAGTCCAGAGACTTATCTTGACCTGTCATCAAAGTAAAAGGTAAAGGGATGTCCATCCCTCATGCTAACAGATCTTAGTATAGTGTTAACAGTTTATAGTCTGCTGCACTGTAGGAGTTACAGACGTGTTATAAGCCTTTGTTGTTGTTGTTGTTGTTACAGCAGGCAGAGCGCAGGGCCCAGGCAGACCCGATCCAAAAGGAAGAGCCTCGACTCCAACTGCACAGAGCAGAACACACATCATTTGAAGAAGACATTTAGGTGTGTGAATGGATGAACACATCTCTGTGATGGAGTGACCATCACTAGGGTTGTGGGTGTGCTCTAACTGCCATACCAACGAGCCTGGCTCTTTGGCGTCACGGTGAAAGCACACGTTTGGTACCCTGGAGACCTGTGTTTGAAGCTGGGTTGGGTGATTTCTCCTCCCCTTTGCTACAATCTCTTCACATTCTGTTTCTGCTTTCCCCCTGAAGTAGTTATGTAAGGAATAAAGCATTCACTGACAGTATGTCTGAAGATTCTTATTCATCCAGGTCATGTTAGTCAAAAGAGCTAAGTTGTAAGCAACTGGACTTCTTTTAGTAGCTTGAAGACGTTTCACCTTTCATCCAAAAGGCTTCTTCAGTCCAGTTCAATTCAGTACTGAAGAAGCCTTTTGGATGAAAGTTGAAATGTCTTCAAGCTACTAAAAGACGTCCAGTTGCTTACAACTTAGCTCTTTTGACATTCACTAACAGTTAACTCAAACACAAATGTAAGTTTACATTGCAAACAGTACAGCCGCACAAGAGGGCCATGTTGGTAAGGAAGCTACAGCTGGTGTTGGTGTTAGCACCTGTTGCATATATGGAACATGTTCGGAAAGCCAAGCTAAGATGAGATTTATTGCCATTTAGATCATGCAACAAAGAGTACACAATAAAACAAAACTGCCTTCATATTTCATCCTAATACTAAAACTAAAACTGTCCCTGCATCCTTATACTCATCACAAACCTTGAATCGTCAAATGCAGAATTTGAATCTTGACCATTTCCTTCCCCGCAGTCTGACACACAGCGACATCCAGCCGGACAGCATGGACAGGCTATGCAGGACACTGGGCCGGTTTCCAGGCGTGCTGGACTTAGAGTGAGTTTGTTTCCTGATTCTCTTTTGCAAGGCAGGGCAAAACAAGGGAATGGAAGGTTATTTATTATGCACATGTCATACACAGTGGTAATTCATTGTGTTTTGCATTACAAAATCCAAAGGAAGCATTATATCTTAAGCAAAATATCTTGACTCTTTCAAGAGATATCAGCCACAGGCTGTTAGTGCTGTGCAATAGTGAAAAGATTGCATGTCTGCAATATTAACATCCACAGTATACACATTATATATCATGTAGGATGGCTTACTGTAACTGCAGTAAATGGTGCATTTTTATCAACAACATGTTTTTACATTCTGCATTATGAAAATATTTGGCCAATCAAATGAAGCCATAGCACAGGCTACTCACTATGCTGGGGTGTAGCAGTGAACCCAAAGCTGAACGATATTAATACTGTACATAAGTGTTGATATGTTTATTTGTGGTAAGTCATATTGTCTAATAGTATAATTTAGAAAGATTATATCGCATATCATACAGTTTTCTAATGTCATGTAGCCCCACAAACTATTTGTGTCATAAGCATAGTGCGAATTACCCCTCCATAATTGGGGGGTACTACCTTTTACATTAATTACATCAATATGTCAGTACCCCACAACCCTGCTAAATTGGTCTCTTTGGGGGGTATTGGATCTTCTTTAGGAGGTACTGTACCCCCCCAGTACCCCCTGTAATTCGAACTATGGTCATAAGATCCCTCCCTATGTGTCTCTCTCTGTCAGCTTCTCCTCTGGGATCTTTGAGGATGGCACCATCGATAAGCTGGTGGAGAACCTTCCCAGTATGGCAGGCCTTCAGCTGCTCAGGTAACAGGAACCCATTGCATGCTTAACTGAGCTACTGGAAATTACCTTTGCAAAATGTGAACTTTTACCAGTCACTGACAATTAAATGATAAAATCAGAGGCGGACAAACCGGATTGATAAAGTAAAAGTGCTGCCATGTATTCTTTCTGTCTGTTCTCTTAAAACAGGTAATTTCACTAACTACAGTAGCTCATCTACCTAGGGATCAGCTGGTTCAGTGAATTGGCTGGAACAAATATGTGGCAGGACTTTTACTTTCTGAACCCGGGATGTCTGCCTCTGGATAAAATTTATCAGCCACTGTGAAGTTGACAAATATATATATAGTACTACAGGAATAATACTACAGGAATGATGGATTTTTTTTTAGCAAATCTTAAACATTTACTTCTTGACTATGTAGTGCAGCACATAGTTGGTCAGTCACACTCTCACTCATAAGTGACACTGTCTCGTGCAGAGGTCACCAACCTGTCTTCCATCTAGAAAGTACTTTCACTAAGTTAGCATGGCTGAGAGCTGCTAATGTTTCAGGTGGGGAGCTTACAGTAGCCCACATGCTATCTCTTGGAGACCCCTGCTCTAGTGATATGAGGGAACAAGTGGACGAGTGATTTTGGACTGAGCCGTTGTGTGTGATCATTCAAATTTCCCCACACTGGCTCTTTGTCTTGCTATCTGATTCACCACTGATGCCTGATATCAAAGCAATAAAACTAATTTGTTTTATGAGGTACATTGTACTTCCGCATGTTTTAAGCTTGAAAAAAAACAAAACACACATTTATGAAGTGTAGAGTTGGTAATGTTGTTGCTGTTGTTGTTGAAGCATTTGTTGAACCTCTGTCCCCCCCCCCTCCCCGCCTAAGCCATGTCCAGACGTCTACGGAGGGGGCTAGATTGTACTTCCACATGTTTTTATGCTTGACAAAAAACACATTTATGAAGTGTAGAGTTGGTAATGTTGTTGTTGAAGCATTTGTGTTAAACCTCTCTTCCCCTGTCCCACCCTCCACACCCCCAGCCTAAGCCATGTCCAGACATCTACATTTATGAAGTGTAGAGTTGGTAATGATGTTGTTGTTGTTCCCCTGCCCCACCCCCCAGCCTAAGCCATGTCCAGACATCTACGGAGGGGGCCCTGGCACTGGTTCGCTCCCTGGCCGACTGTCCGCGAGTGCAAGCAGTGGAGCTCAGGTTCAGTACCTCGCCACCATCACCACCAGCCTCTGGGATACTCAGTGGGAACATTTATTACATGCACATTCTTGTGCAAATATTTATTGGGTAAACCATAATGGGTAGGCCTAAAGAGCATGGACATCCGCCTCAAGTCTTGTAAGTGCTGTACCAAAAAGCAAATTAAAAAAACAATAACACCAATCCGCGACACCAGTGTGCTTCCCCAAAAAGTTTTTAATCATACATGACGTTTTGGGGATGCGCCCTTCCTCAGATACCTTTCATCTGATAAAGGAATGTCTGGTTAAGAACTTTATGCGGGAGCACACTGGTGTTGCAGACTTTGTTCATGGTGTTGTTGTTGCTGCACAACAGATTATGTATACTGCAAAACGAACTTGCCAAGTTGAAGGGCAATATAAAGACTGGGACTGTTCCAGATGTGGGTAATGTCTAAAGTGATATATTATTTTCAATGTGTGTATCACCCACTGGCAGCTAGACATTGCTTGTACAGGTGTTAAATAGCAAGATTTTTTCATCTTCCAATTCTCATCCATCATTGTTAGTTTTTCATACACTGTTTCAGAGGAGCCCTAATTTGTAGAATGAATAGTGTTTTTTTTCCTTTTCTTTAAGTGTAAAGATAACTAATCCAGAGTTTTAAGCACAAAGTCTTTGGAAGATAGAAGGTCCTGGATAATATTCAGTTTGCCATCCTTTAGCCACAACTGCCTAAAGGACGATGTCACAAATTTATGAAAATGAAGGGGAAAATTCTAAAGACAAAATGGAATGTCTATTCTATGCCTGTTCTATCAATTTATGCAAAACAAAAGACATCAATTTTAATATGGAAATCCAGCAAAACCACACAAGACACAGTACTAATACTGGACATGAAGCTTTGCCTAAATGATGATGTCACAATTTGTGAAAATAGAGGGTAAAAAGAATCTCTTTTGCTATCCCTGTTCTATTAATTTATGCAAAAAACAATTTTAGCATGAAAATCCGGCAAGAATACACAAGACACAGTACCAATATCATTTGCTTTTCTATTATTTTTATGTATTTCATTTTTTCAGGGAATGCAGATGTTTTTACTCCCAAGTAAATCAAATGACTGTAATAAAGACTTGATGTTTGATCTTGGATTAAGATCTTGAAAGTATAGTGAAGTGAAAGTGAAGTATAAACTGAATAACAAGAAAAGGGAAGTAGATATAACAGGATAAAAGAAAAAAGAAAGAAAGAGTCTAAGTCTGTCTGGCCTATAGCCAGACAGTGGCTGAAGAGAGTTCTCAGTATCAGAAGCCACTCAGGGCCCTAACCTTCCTGTACTAGAAACTGGGTCACAAAAAGGCGGATAATTCTAGGTCAGGCTGACCTGTAACAGATCACAGTCAGCGAGGATCATAAATATACAGTTTTACAGCACTAACAAAAAGTAGATTAATTGTTTCTTGAAGGAAAAGATGCAAATCCCAGCATACATGCATGTCAGTAGGGCTCCACAATAAGACTTACAAGGATACAAGGACACACGGATGTTTTATTGTCACTTGCATAGACATACTGGGTAGTAGAGTAGAACATGCAGTGAAATTAGTCATTGTTTGTCTAAAACTGTGCATGGGGAGGGAGGAGTAATGTGCATAGCATATAGTTTGAAAAGCTAAAGAATTACAAAGCATGGTGATGTTGGTGGTGATGTGTTTTTCCTAGGCCCAGGGGTGAGGCCTTCATCAAGTGTTTGGAGGCAAAGGCAGAGCATGCAACCTGTAGGTGAGTGTCTCTCTCTCGCTGTCTTCCTGTGAACGCTTGGCAGGAAGTTCAGTTCTGTGTTTCTGTTGGGGTTTTCTGAATGTGGTTGTCTGGCACAAAAGAAATCCATCAATAGAATTGGTGATGCAGCTATAATGTTTCTCTTTCAACTGTTTGTGTGTGTGTGTGTGTGTGTGTGTGTGGTTGTGTGTGTGTGTGTGTGTGTGTGTGTATCTGTGTGTCTGTGTGTGTCTGTGTTTTGGCTCTGTTTGGTGATCAGACTCACCCAGTACAAGCTGAACAGCAGGAATGTGGAGGAACTGTCTGGAATCCTGCAACACTGTACTCGAATGTCTGACCTTGAGTATGTCTTTTTGTCTTCTTTGTGTGTGTCTGTGGCTGTAGATGTAAATGTCTGTATAGAACAGTATGACTGAAGGCTTTATTGTTTGACCTTGATACTATCTGTTGAATCCTGCATATATACTGCTGGCCAGAAGATTGGGCCCACCCTTTGAAAAACAAATGCACTTTTACAAGATTCTGTTCCAAGAACATATAAGTCTTTCAGTTGTAGTAGTAGGAGGAGGAGTAGTAGTCGTAGTAGTAGGCGGAGGAGGAAGAGGAGGAGTAGTAGTGATAGTAGTAAGCACAACATTTCATTCTTGTTCATGTAACTTCTTCTCTTCTGTAGTTTGTCCAGTAATGTCCTGAGGGATGACGGTGTGCAAGTCTTAATGGAGTGGCTTCCAAAACTACAGATCGGGAGGTCTGTCAAGTAAGTGACTGACAACGAACAGCATGGCAAGGGCGTGTATTTGTTTAACAAACAGGGCTGAAAGATCTCAGGCATGGTGCTTGAAATCAGGCTAGGGCAGTAGGGTACAGTTAACATTTGCTAGTAGATAGTCATAATAACTTTAAAATGGTTTCATGATTTAAGGCATCGTTATTTCCTGCTTTCTGCCCTGAGCACATTTGCATGCCCCATAGCAGTGGATGTCTGTATGCCCCATAGGGATGAATGAGATGACGTCTCTATGCCCCATAGGGATGGACCTTAATTCTTCAGCTTGCCACGTCTGCTAAGTTATTACAGCAGCATGCCATAGGAAGTCCCAATAAAATACCTCCATTCTCAGTCCTAATTAGGCATATCATATCATAGAAACACAACCCACTCCAGTGTAGGGAGACATGCCAGTACATGCCAGTTTGGCGAACAGTGGGCTCGGATTCACACAGGTGTTGGGACACATGACACACATGCTCTCCTAAGTGTTGTGTTTACCTCCCAATTCCGACTGGCACTTCAATCCTATTGGTGGATCCTAAGTGAAAGTGATATCATCATGGTATCCACCCACATTCCAGAGCTCATCTGTGACTGTTGAGATCAGTGATGTTCTTTAATCTTATTGGCAATCGCTTATTGGTAATCCCAGACTCATCAAACTAGAGTGAGTGACAACACAACCAAATAATGAATAACAAAGCTATTATTGTCCTGTAGGTAACTATGATAATGTAGTATCCTAATTAACCCACCCTGCCTTCTGCCAAGTGTTTTTTCTTTTTAGTACAGTCCAGAAAATCATAATCAAGCAGTCTTGGTCAATTGCATGTACATTTGGTGACTGTTGTAATACTGACCACTGGGTTCACTCACACCCTAAAAGTGACCACTGGATTCACTGGAGCATTGGATTCACCCACATCGCTGGAAGTGAAAGTGATGTCATCATCATGGTATCTGCCCACATGGCAGAGCTTGTTGTAATCTGACTGGTCGCTGCCAGGCTTCCCCCTCAAACACATTCACATGCCATTGTTGATTATCTCTCAGCCATGGCCGAGGTAACTCGATATCTGAATGAGGCTTGGGGCAAATATTTAAGTGCACAAACATAATATGCTGGAGTTTCATGTGTTTGTTGCTTGAATTTAAGTACGTGTTTAGGGAACAGCTGTGTGTGATATCTCTGTGTCCTGTCGCTGCACAGGTTGAGTGACGATTGGGTTAACACAGGCAGATGTGATGTGTGATATCTCTGTGTTTCTATCCCTGCACAGGTTGAATGACAATGGGCTGACTCAGGCAGATGTGATGTGTGATATCTCTGTGTTTCTATCCCTGCACAGGTTGAATGACAATGGGCTGACTCAGGCAGGTGTGCTCCACCTGGTGAGCTCCATCGGCGCCTGTGAGAAGATGGTGGCGGTGGCGGTCAGGTGCGGTCTTGTGTGGCACCCTCATTTCCTCCCACAGGCCTTTGATATGCCTGCCTTATCGCTACACTATAAAAATACCTCAACAAAGACAGACCTGCTATCCTTCCTGAAAATAATTTCCATACTGTTCTAAGCAAGTTCTGAACGGCGCAGTAAAAAATATATAATGCTGTTATTGTATATATCTTGATCATTTTTATGTATGTTTATGTTGTCATTTGTATGTATGTATGTTTGTTGTGTCTTTTGGTGATAGTCTGGGGGAGGACGAGAGGTCACTCATTCACTTCATGCGGGAGAGTGCACAGGAGAAGAGCCTGAGGTGCGTGTGTGTGTGTGTGTGTGTGTGTGTGTGTGTGCGTGTGTGTGTTTGCATACTGTACCGGAAGGGTTTCTGTTACTCGGCCACAAGATCTGAATGAACATCCTGACACCACAGGATATTGTGTTCCTCTTATAGATACACAAGAAGAGGATGTGTGTGTTTCTGTGTGTGTGTGTGTGTGTGTGTGTGTGTGTGTGTGTGTGTGTGTGTGTGTGCGTATGTATGTGTGTGTGTACATGACCTAGAGAGACAATGCAGCTTTCATTCATTCAGAAAGTGAAAGTATTGCACTTTTATTTAATTAAATACAGCATCACATTGGTTTATCACTATATTTCATCTCCCCCTCTCTCCCCTCCCTCTCTCTCTCTCTCTCTCTCTCTTTCTCTCTCCCTTCCTCTTCCTCATCTCCCCCACCCCACCTAACTCCCCTTTGTTCCTGTTCCTGCTCTGCAGTCTGAGAGAGTGCAACTTCAGAGCTGAACATATGCAGAGACTCGTGGAGATCCTCCTCACGTGTCCCAGACTCGTCAAACTAGAGTGAGCGTCAACACAACCATACAACCAAACACACACTACAGTATACTAGACAGACACTATTTCTGTCCTATAGCCCACCCTCTAACACACACACACACACACATACATGCTACAGTATGCTAAAGACACATGTTTTTTCTGTCCTGTAGGCTGTCCACACACACACACACATACACACACACACACACACACACACACACTAACTACAGTATACTAAAGAAACATGTTATTTCTGTCCTATTGCTGTCCTATTGCTGTCCACACTGCACACACACACACACACACACACGCACACACACACACACACACACACACACACACACACACACACACACACACACACTACAGTATGCTAAATACACATGTTTATTTTGTCCTGTAGGCTGTCCACACACACACACATACACACACACACACACACACACACACACACACACACACACTACAGTATGCTAAATACACATGTTTATTTTGTCCTGTAGGCTGTCCACACACACACACATACACACACACACACACACACACACACACATACACACACACACACACACACACACACACACACACACACACACTGCAGCATACTAAAGACACATGTTTTTTCTGTCCTGTAGGCTGTCCTCTAACACACTGCACAGTGAGAGCCTGAGCATACTGAAGAGCCTGGCCAAGCTCTGCTCCCTCCAGAACCTTGAGTAAGTGTCACACACACACACACACACACACACACACACACACACACACACACACACACACACACACACACACACGCACACACACACGCACACACACACACTCTTTCTCTCTCTCTCTCTCTCTCTCTCTCTCTCTCTCTCTCTCTCTCTCTCTACAGTGTACTAAACACATATACAGAATGCAGCTCATTAAAGCACTGTTTAACTCAAGCTCCAAAACCACACAAGCACAGTCACACACAATTTCAAAGCCTGTTGTAGTCTTGCACATGTAATATATCAGCTACTGCAGATGAATGTCTAGATTAATGTCTGCTTATTGTGTTTCAGAATGAGCAATAATGACTTGTGTTGTTTATTGTGTTTCAGAATGAGGAATAATGGATTGTGTTCTGAGGTGATAGAGGAGCTCTTCCAACACATCAGCCACCATCAGCCCCAGTGGACCATCAGGTCAGAGCAAGGCAGTATGGCATGCTTCATGTGTGTGTTGGTTATATTACAAGAAATGTCAACGTACAATTTGACACCCAAACCTGCTTCAGTACAGTCACACACACACACATGCACAAGCGTGCACAGGCACACACACACACACACACACACACACACACATCCATATGGTCCATACTGGTGTGTTAGTGGTCTTCATTGGGAATGTGGTCCATGTTCCTCTTGAGCAGGATTGAGGAGAAGTGGATGAAGGCTGAAGCAGTGGTTGCCCTGGTAACAGGCTGCCTAAATGTGAACTCCAACATTCAGGAGATAGGGTAAGTCAACACCTTTGTCTTTCTTATTTTTGTTTTATATAATTATTATCATCATTATTATTGTTGTGATTGTTGTTGTTGTGTCAATGATTATAATGTTGCATATAGCTAGTTCCTCTTCATACTCGTGTTATCAGTGTTTACACTTAAAATAATGAAAAGGAAAACATTACATAAAAAAAACATTACAAGAAGGTTTACTTTTGAGTATTTTTGAAACAAAGTGCTACTTCCGTCAAACTGCCAAAATCAGGCACACAATGACATTCACATGTATTCAGACAGAGCAGACACTGAAATCGGAAGTGTGAACGTACATGTTACATATACACAATGTACGTATACCACAAAATGTCACTAGTGGCTAAGTCACTCACCAAATGTGGTAAATATCCCCCACATCAGATCCACCACCTGCTTCCTTGAATTACTGTATGTAGTGATGTATGGTTTCTGACGAAACTAGCTTCCTCCATCTTGTTGTATTATGTAGGTGTAAACCGGCATGTGGGGAATGTGCTCTTCTGACTTATGCATGCAGTATTGTAGTGATATCGTATTGTTTTTTAATGTTTAAAAAATAATAATAATTTGACTAGCACATCATAGAAAGCGTGTACCAAACTGTTTTGCTTTCCTTCCTAGGGTCACCAACAGCCTTCTAACGGTGTCTTTGACAGGAAAGAGCAATGTGTCAAATCATAGGTAAGTGAGGAACAAACATACACATGTTTTCATGAACTTGTAGTGTAAGCCGTGGACATTGTCCCCTTACAATTCCTCAGACTTATTACATGAGAGTAAACTACAATACAGGTACCACCAAGGATGTACTATAGCAGCTGTCTTTAAAAACCCCAGCCAGTGGCAGAGCCATTACAGTATAGTAGTAATGCTATTACTATATAATATAATAATATTACTATATAATATAATATAATATTACTATAATACTTTGTCAACAGAGGTGGGCGACCCCAGCTTCACTTAGTAAATGCCCTGCCATGTATAGTATTGGTTCTCCCAGTACACATAACAGAGTTGATTTCACAAAATAGGCCACCTGCCTGGCTAAGGAACTTTGCTAATTGGAAACAGACTTGTGAACAGTTGGAAAATATGTGATAAGGTCTTACACTCTCTCTTACTCTTTGATAAGGTCTTTCCCTGTATTCCTCTACACTTCTGTTAGCTTATTATGTCCTCCTTTTTCTAAGTCGCTTTGGATAGAAGCGTCTGCTAAATGTAATGTAATGTAATGTAACTCACTGAAGTCAAATTGCCCACTTCTGGCCTTCATCAGCCCTTAAGGGATAAAGAGTCTTAAGTTGTGTTCTTAAAAACAGCTCAACAAGTTTCCTCTCTATGGAGTCTCTCACTTCAGTGGTGTGGTTACTCTGTCTTCCTGTTTAACAGCCATAACTCATGCCATGCGGGTACAGGCTCTTCTCTGAAGTCTATCAGGTAGGTGCTGACTTTCCTTGCAGATTATTCAACTGAGAAATACATATCTGGTTTTGCCATCAGCCGAGATAATTGAATGATGTAGCACAGATCCTCATCATAGGGGTGGTTACCCCCAGAGGATCCTAAGACTTACACTAGGGGGTCAGCTAAACGGTAGATCCCATTTGTTTTTAATAAAAACACAAAAGCATATTTCATTCATAGTTTAATTTAAAGATGACCATTGAAATAGCAAATCTCTTCAGAAATGCTTGCATTTCACATTTATTCTACAAACACTCACATACCTGCAGCCAGTCCTGTGCATTTTTCTTAGTCAAATAGCTATGCTTGTCCCTAGGCTGAGTGTGCTACTGTTGTAGAGACACTGTACTGTACTGAACTGAACTGCAGTGACATGATAACTAATTATGTGTTCTGTGTTTCAGATTTGCCAACAGTGAAGTAAAGGGCCCCCACCTGTGTGTCCTGCAGCCTGTGCTTGCAGCCTCCGCCCTGCTGCAGGAGATTGAGTAAGTGCTGAACAGTGGTAGATACAGCTAGCCTGGTAAACCAGCCCCTCATACTTCCCCTCGTTTTGTACAGACGGACTGGCTGGGCTGTATTGAGAAACGTTTTTCTTCCTGGAGGTGTGGACTGCTGAAATAATTTAAAAAAAAAGATTGGATCTGCCTTTACCCAAACATTAACATGAAGGAAGTTACAAAGCTTTCCGAAAACTAATGGACTAACTACTAATGCTCATGAACACTCGCTCTGTGCGCTGATTTGGTTAGGCGGGATTCTGCCTACAACCAGCCATTTTAATGAGACCAACGCGTGTACAAAATGAAGTGAAGTACGAGGTGCTGGTTTACTAGGCTAAGATACAACATGGGTAGATACCAGAGTGTGAATTCTACCTTTGTGCCAAAGTTGTGTTAGAACGCCCTCTAGTGCTGAGAGAACATACTGACTCTCACCCTTTCCAGGCATTTGTGGCTGGGGGTTTATACTATATCCTACTATACTATACTATACTATACTATACTATACTATACTATACTATACCACTAGAGGTGTTCTAGGATTTACCCTGCACTCTTGTGTTTCACATGCAGATTTGATATTATGTTGTCAGTAAATGCCTGTGACAAGGCAATCTGAAAACCACATAGTGACTTTTGGTATAACGCCTACTGTTTCTGTTCATTGTTAATTCTTAAATGTGGTTTTCAGTTGGATTGGCGGTTGATGGCAGGGAACTGAAAAATGATGATTCACTGGAGGGTGGAGAAAAATAACGAACTAGAGCTAGAGCAGCCGAAACGAAAGAGAAAGTAAAAGTTTATTTTATTTTATTTTTTTATTTATTTCCGGACAAATTTAAACCAAGAGACAATGTGAACAAACATTACATAGATGGATGTAAATATGCTTTATGAAAGCTTATTATAGCTTATTATCTGTTTTAAGCTAATTACCTTTCTCCGAGTGTTTAGAATCATGTAGGGTGTGTTGTGCCATGACATGTTTCCTTCTTTCTCCTTAGTCTGTCCCTAAGCTGGATCAGCCAAGAAGGAGTAGACTTTCTCTTGTCTATTCTTCACTCCCTGCAGAACCTGAGGAAACTCAGGTAAGCTCACGTGTAACAGACTGGCTGTGTGCTTCTAGACTGCTGACCTTTTGGCTTGTCTGGTTGCATTTTAATTGGGTTAAGCCCACAGATCTTTAGCTATTCAATCACTTGTTTGGTATATCCACTTGTTACAAATGTCAAGTTTGATTAAAAATTGTCTTTTTCTTTCTTTCTTTCTTTCTTTCTTTCTTTCTTTCTCCAGTCTTCATACTGAGCAGCCTGCTGAAGATGAGATATTGGTGATAATTGAAGCACTCCACAGATGTCCAAGTCTTGAGAGTATTTCGTAAGTCTGGAACACTTGAAATACCCATTTATTTTGATACTCTTAAACAAGTAATCATTGTGTGTTTACTAGACTCTTGTGTGTTTTACAGCTTGCGTGGACATGTAATCAGTGATGTGGGAACCATGCAGCTGGGGAGAACATTGCCCAGTCTGCCTCAGCTCAAGTGCATCGAGTGAGAACTCATGAAGGCTTTTTTTGGCATAACTGGAGCTTAGAAATCTAAGTCATGTTTATGTTTGACACAGTACAGAGTTTACAATATAATATAACTGATAATATGTTGTTCTGTTGTTGTTGTCGCTGTTATTGGTGGTGGTGGTGTTGTTGTTGTTGTTGGTGGTGGTGGTTATGTACACGTAGCATGGAAAAGGCCATTTGTGATCAAGACCATCTCTTGTTGTCCTGATAATTGCAGGTTGTCCCACTGTTTTGGCTGGTCGCCACCAGGAGCCGTGCACCTCATCATGGGAGTCGTGCAGTGCTCACCACTAGAGGTCCTCAGGTGAGAGTTCAGAGACTACTCTAGAGTGGCTCATCTACACTAGATTACAGCTAGGTCTCCCCAAAACCTGCTTATGCATAAATATGAACCCTGACAATGTGTGTGATATGTTAATATGAAAGTAGTGTGAGTGTCATAGTAATCAGTACAGAGTTGTGTGTAACCACAGTCTACATTTATTTTTGTAGTGTTGCATCCTCAAAAGTATACTCTATACACTTTATTCCTCCCTCCCCATGCACTGTTTTAGACAAACAATCATTAATTTCACTGCATGTCCTACTCTATCCAGTATGTCTATGCAAGTGACAATAAAACATCCTTGTATTCTTGTGTCCTTGTATCGGGTGAGCTAACGGTATTAGTGCTGGTAATGCTGTATAATATTAGTCAGTGATAACTGTAGTGCATGTAATAGGTGATGTGAGTGATGTCTGTGTTGCATTCATCTTGTTTTATCCAGGCTGGGCCATCTTGTGCTGTCTAAGGACGCCATGAGCTACCTGGCCCAGGGGCTTCGTCACATGACCTCTGTGAGGTCTCTGAGGTGAGAGGAGATGTGCGGTGTGCAAACTCACTCTGATGCAGGTTGCTGTGGACACACAGGCTAGAGAGGAGAGTGTGGGTGGATTTGCACAGAGAATATAAAGAGAAAACTATACATACAAATATCAATAGTGTGGACCATCTTCTCTAAAGCTTCTGATTCTACTTATGGGAACTCAGGCAAAATGTACCACCCTAATCTAACCATTCAATTTAAAGTTTAACTCCTGCGTATGATTAAAGTAAACCAAGCCAGTCCAACAGCAGACATTTAGAGATAGCACTAGACTAAGTGCTTCCTCTTGGTTAAGTGTGAGATGTTATGGACGGATGGATGAATGGATGAATGGATGGATGAACTTTATTGATCCCAAGCTGGGAAATTAAATCCAAACACTCTTGATGTTTCTTGAAGCTTTAAGCACCTGAGTGTGTTTTTATTGTAGCACAGTAAACTAACCAAGCATAGTACCTCCACTCAATCATCAATCAATAGGTGCTTTTACCAAGGCTCTGTCTTGGCTCCACCCAATTTTTGGGTTACCAATCAGCAAACAGAGGCTCGGTGGGAGGGCTGAAAGCGATGACACTGAATGTCAAGTTTATGTACGTCTATTCAGGTATTTGCGATTGGTTAAAGACAGGCCCAATAACCTTATAGTTTACAGAAGCTATCTGCCCACAAGGAAGCAAGTGTATATCCATGTGGTGTATTCAGACTCTTCACAAAGTAAAAGAGGCTACAGTAATACTGGTCCATTCTGGGGGCATACAGGCAGATAGACTAAAAGGCACAGCAAGAGTGTCTGGTGTGTCAGAGCCTATGTGTTTCATTGTGCCGCCGACAGAGAGGAGTTAGTCTTCACAGCTGCACACCAGCCTTGAGCTAAGGAAATGCGAGTCTGTGTCAGCTCTCTGCAGTCAGATGCAGCCCCAGCAGATAGCTGCCTGGCCCAGCCCCATCACGGCGGATTCTCTTATGTTGTTGATATAAATGTGGCGGTCCACATGCTGTTTTGTTCACAGCTGGGTTTTGTTTGTGTTTTGTTTAGACTGAGCAGCGTCTCCATAGCAACAGCAACACCTGAGGAGTGGAATATCACTGTGCAGCCTCTGGTGGCAGCACTGCAGGGGTGTGCTGGGATGGAACAGATTGAGTGAGTGCAAACACACATATGCACGAACACACACACACAAACACACACACAGACACACACACACACACACACACACACACTGTTAATAGACATGACATGCACTTTCTCTCTCTTTCATAGACACACAGGCACACACACACACACACAGGCACGCACACACACACACACACACACACAGGCACGCACACACACAGACACAGACACACACAGGCACGCACACACACACACATATGCACGAACACACACACACACACATGCACACATTGTGAATAGACAAGACAAATGCACTTTTTTCTCTCTCTCTCATAGACACACAGGCACACACACACACACACACACACACATTGTTAATAGACAAGACATGCACTTTCTTTCTCTCTCATAGAGAGATACACACACACACACACACACACACACACACACACACACACAGTAACACATACACACAGTCGATCAGAAGCAACAACACCTTCACTTCAGCTCACCAGTGATTTTGCAGTACCTGTCTCTCGTCAGCCACAATCTATGTATCTGTCACGTACACATGTTAGAGACTCTCCCTGTGCATGTGTGTAGGCTGGAAGCCATGAGGCTGGGAGAGTGGGGGGTCCAGGAGCTGATTGGGCATGTTCCTAACTGGACACAGCTCAGACACATGAGGTGAGACATAGAACGCCAGCATAGAACATAGAACATCTGCCAGTTTTCTTGCCTTAGAACCTAGAACCAGGGCTTTGCAACATTACAGCTGTAGGTTTACATCCTGTTTGTTTCATCAGTAGTCAAATTTGAGGAACTACATTAAAATTCAGGGGTCAGTTTCAATTCACCTTTAAATTTTGAAAAGCTTTGTATAGAAAAATAGTAATAGTAATAGAGCAGTAATAGTAGTAATAAGTGTTTTTTGCTGTTGAGCGTTGTGCTAAGTGTTGCTCTATAATATTAATGTATAATAACATGAGTGTTATCATGTGATATGTTACATATGACAATATCATTGAGTGCAGTGTAAATTATACCCATACGAGCAGCTCTGTGGTTGCCCAATGGTGTCCAAGTGTGTATCTGTGTGTGTGTAATAATAACAGAGAGTGTGGTAGGAGCTGGGGTGTGTGGTGGTAATGTGCTGTGTGCTGGTGTTGTGCCCCTCAGCCTGGCGGAGAACTACATGGGGGACAGGGCTGGGGAGACTCTGCTGCACTCACTGGCCCACTGCACCGCCCTGGAGCAGCTCAAGTGAGAACTAATGCATTACATATTACTGTGGTCTAGTTTTTCTGTGTAGTGTGTCTGTCTGTCTGTCTGTCTGTCTGTCTCTCGGTATGTCTGTCTGTCTATCTCTGTCTGTCTCTGTCTTTCTGCCTGTCTGTGTCTGTCTCTGTCTATCTTTCTGTCTGTCTGTCTATCTCTGTCTGTCTCTATCTTTCTGTCTGTCTGTGTTTCTGCCTATTTCTGTTTGTCTGTTTGTCTGTCTGTCTGTCTGTCTGTCTGTCTGTCTGTCTGTCTGTCTGTCTGTCTGTCTGTGTCTGTTTGTCTGTCTGTCTGCCTGCTTATCTGTGTCTTAAAATGAGGGCAACAGCTTTGTAATAAAAAATTAAATAATGAAGAATAAAATCACAAACACTACGTACTAACGCTTTCTCTCTCTCTATGTCTATACATATGTATATATACACATGTCTCCATCTGAAAGCTGACCTTGCACGTACTGTTGTGTTTGTCAGTCTCTCTAAGAATAGGCTGGGCTCTGCATCTGCAGTCCAACTGGGCATAGTGCTGAGCCATCTCACACGCCTCAGAGTCCTAAAGTAAGTCTGCCGTGGGTTCGAACCAAATATGCGAAACAAAACTTAGAGCTAGCTAATAGCATTATTACTGTAATTGCATGAAAGGGTTCTTTGAGATGACTATGTAGAGTATCAGACAAAAAATTAGTCATCATACACAGAGGTCAGGGGGTCATGCTTATTACTATGTCATGCTTATTAGTACTGTGTTGCACTCTGTACTGTACTGAGATGGTTCTCAGTATTTTTGTTAAGTAGTGTGAATAATGTGTTCTATTTTATTTACTGTGTAAAGTATGCAGCTTAATATTATGACAAAATTGTGTAATGTTCTGATTTTGAAGCTTTTATTCTTCATTTTGCGATCCGATGTGTGAATACTTTATGTGTTGCTCTCTCCTATGTTATGACTAAACTTGTGTAATTTTGATAAAGTCTCTCAGAGAACCAGGTGACAGCTGAAGGGGCCAGGAGCCTATCCGTAGGACTGATGAATCTGAAGCACCTGACAAAACTAGAGTAAGTTTCTCTTTTGACTGCTTAAAACTAAATCACCAAGTTATGTTTAAAGGCTTAGTTCACAGCTCTGGTGAAGGGTTGTTGGTGTTTGGGTTTAATGGCCAATCACATGACCAGCCTCTATTCCGTGTTTCTGAACCAGCGTGTTGATTGGCTCATGTAGCATATGAATTAATCTATGCCACTAGGGCACATTTGGACACAAAACTAGGACATTTTGGACAAAAAAGGGTTTCACAATGTCAGTTGTGTGCCAATGGTTTGGCTACAGCCAAAAATACATGGACCATGGTGCCTTGAAAGACATCTTTCAATCCAACTGCTTTCAAATTGTCTGTGTCAGGAGAAAGACATAATGATAAAAATATCTGACATCGTATGATATGACAAAAATATTATGATCATTGTTTTTTGCCGTATCGCCCAGCCCTATGTGCCACTATGTTTCCTTTGTCGAACGCCAGCTGTATCTACATAAACAGTGGGGTTTTTGAGTGCACATACAGAACGAACCACTAGAGGGCGCTGATGAGCAATTTGCTGAACAGCTGACAGCTGAACTGAAAGTGCGCTGGGTTATAATTGCCAGGCTGCACCTGTAATTACACTGTGTTACAGTAGCTGAACTGGTTGAGCAGGGTGCAAGTGAGATAATATGTGGAATTCACCTGTTTGTTTCACCTGTGTGGCTTTGGAGAGAAGTTTCTGCTAAATTAATACATGAGAAGCAGATGAGGGACTGTGTATTACATTACATTGCGTTGAGCTGACACTCTTTATCCAGAGTGATTTACAGTGAATTAGGTACAGGGAATGTCTTCCAGGAGCAATGTGGGCTTAGATGCCTTGCTGAAAGACACTTCAGCTATGAATGAGGGTCCAGAAGAGTGCTGCTTATTCACTTCCCCATCCACATGTTTCCTACTGGTACAGGATCAAACCTGCGACCCTCCGATCCCAAGACCAACTGCTGAACCATTAGGCCACAGATGTTCCATTGCATGTTGCAGTCACTTTATTCTTTCCAATGTTGACAATGTTCCCAATTGACCAAAACAGGAAGGTAGATTTAAACTCAGCCCAGCTTATAACCCTAGGCAACCCTAGGTGTTGGGTATCGATATGATCTACTACTGTGCTATACGAAAGTCTTTTGTCATTTGTGGGTTTAGAGAAAGCACAAGATACTTGTGCACCTAGGAAGAGTACCTTTGGGAGAAGAGATTTAACCCTTCCTGACTACAAACCTTATTCTAACATACTATTGTTTGGGAGAACACTTAGCACTCTAAGTTTTATTATTATTTTATTATTTCAAGAGTCCATAGTCAATCATCGTATTGTTGGGTTTCTTTGCCAAGTCACAGTGGGTAATGTACTGTGTGTCAGTCTTGTCAATGCTGATCAGAGAATCTGTTTTGCAGCTTGACTGCCGTAGGTACTCCTGACCTTACCAGCATGGCCGACTCCTTGAGACACTGCATCAACATTGAAGATATCAGGTGCTGCCTGTTAGACACATTAGCTGCCACTTCATGATTTTTTTAGAGACACGTGCAACATTTACCTCCTAACCTAACAATATTGTTTATATTGTAAAGGTTTGCATTTGCTCATTAAATATTGACTGAAGCTTTAAAACCCTGTGTTGGCACTTCTTCTAGCATGGCATGGAACAACTGTGGGGACGAGGTTGCTGTAAAGCTGGCTGAGGTTCTACCCAAGTGTGTGAAGTTGCGGCGGCTTGAGTAAGTAATCAGATATCGAATGTTGGGGACCTCTTTAGCTTTATTTTTTAAAGTATATTTTTTGGGCTTTTTGCCTTTATTGCAATAGGGCACTGAAGAGCAGGACAGGAAGCGAGTGGGGGTAGGGTTGGGAAATGATCCAGGCCGGATTTGAACCTGGATCCCCATGGGCACTTGCCCATTCATGTTATAGGTGCTCTACACACTGCGTCACAGCACCCCCCCCTTAGCTATTTTACTGCAAGCTGGGATGTGTTAGCTAATTTGTATTTGTATTCCATTGGAAGGTAAAGGCCACCAATTCAGCCCCTGTACTGAGCAGTGTCTATGCTTATGAAGTCTCTGCTCACAAATAATACAATGTAATGTAATGTAAACTGTATTTGTATAGCACAATTTATACAAGATGTAGCTCAAAGTGTTTCAAATGTTAGATATTACGCTGAGGATGCTTTTGCTGTTGACTAAGATGTCATTGAGTAAAGCATGTTTAAAGACCTTCTTTAGTGACCACTGTTTAAAAACACCCAGATGTACAGAAATGCAAGTTCAGGTTTTGCTTCACTAAACTGAACCAAGCTGTGTTGAGCCACACCGCTCTGACAAACTCCCTTTGTCCTCAAAAAAATGGACAATGTATTTATCATGCCAGGTAGTCAGTCCTATGTTCGTTTCTTTGTTTCATGTTTGTGTTTCAGTTTGGAGTCTAATAAAATCCACATGAAAGGTGCCAGATCTCTGGCCGAGAGCCTGCTTTTCTCTTTTACCGTTGAGGTTGTGAGGTAAGCATGCAACATTTATCATTAAATAAATGAATATGAATGAATGTAAATAAATATCATCTACCACTGATATACCAGTGTACTGAAGTATATCACACTGTTACATTCATAAGTACTTCAACTTTGTTGAATGTTTTTCATGTCTTCATCACATACTTAATTAATATTTTAATCAATCAATATTGTACTGTATTGTACAGTTTTTGCTTTTCAAGTTTGACTTTGCTAGATGTTGTCGTTTGTTGTTGTTGTTGTTGTTGTTGTGTTGACAGTAAATATTCATTTGTGCTTCCTGTCACCAGACTTTGGCGGAATCCCATCAGTCGAGATGAGGAACATGCACTGAGAGCGATGGAGCCCAGGATAAGCTTTTCCCCCACGTAGCGCTCCCTGGCCCTTGGGCCGCACTGCCTCACCAGAGTGAGGTTCTATTGCACTGCCTCACTAGAGTGGGGTTC
This sequence comes from Setipinna tenuifilis, assembly GCA_030347295.1. Lineage (NCBI taxonomy): Eukaryota > Metazoa > Chordata > Actinopteri > Clupeiformes > Engraulidae > Setipinna > Setipinna tenuifilis. Next base: position 5,850,671 of record CM059268.1, on the reverse strand, counting down.
TATTGTACTGCCTCACTAGAGTGGGGTTCTATTGTACTGCCTCACTAGAGTGGGGTTCTATTGGACTGCCTCACTAGAGTGAGGTTCTATTGTACTGCCTCATCAAAGTGAGGTTCTATTGGACTGCCTCACTGGAGTGGGGTTCTATTGCACTGCCTCACTGGAGTGGGGTTCTATTGTACTGCAGACGAGGAAGCAGAGGTGGAGCTTGTTTACAGGGTAGTGGGGAGCACACTACCTCAGCGTGCCCTCGGACGCAGGAGACTGGCGAGCCGTAACTATAGCAATAAGGGACTCATCCTTCCAGTAGAGCTTGACACAGCACAGAGGATAGATTTATCATCATGTGCACACACACACACACGCACACTCACTCAGACGCAGACAGACACACGCAAACACAGACACACACATACACAGACACACAGGACAGAGAAGACACACACAAGTATACATACACAGACACACAACACATAAGACACACTCAAGTATATACTGTACATGCACACACACACACACACACACACACACACACAGGACACATGTGTGCATACACATAACACATATTATAGTTTGAGTATATTATAAGCACCACAAGCAACCTCACAACACCCACAAACACATAAACACAAACACACACACAAATACACACGTTATATACACGTGTCTGTCCTCTGTGTCACGATAGCTCTGAATTCATTTGCAGTTTAAAAGCCAAGTCTACTGTTAAGTCACACAGCTAAACTCAACCTGCAGCATAAACAATCACCTTGACTGAACTGGCAAATTCTTCCTGGAAATCAGTCAAGTTCAGATAAATGACTTTGCATGAAATAGCATTGTGCTAAAATAATGAACTGGGACTTTGTTTTGAGGTACTTACCTCACTTTATCAGCTTCAGCATACAACTGTGAGTAATACATTTGTAAACTTAAATCACACACACATACACACATCCCATCTTCACACTCTCCAGAGTATTCCTGTGTCCATTGGACACTTTTTCCTTGTGCTCTTCGTTACCATTTATTTTATTTCTCAGGGTTTCAAACATTTGTGAAATGCATTGCTGAGTTAAATTTTGTGTCTTTTGAGTTTTTAATCTGTTTTTTTTTTAGACCTAACCATAATTAGTTATTTATGGTATTTATTATTACGTTGAGTTGACGCAATTCATCTCTAGATGGCGACGCACGCTTAGTGGTCCACGCTGAGGTGCAAGAATGGAAATTTCACAATACGTTCAGTTACGGAATGCTGCACATGTTTACTTTTTGTATTTTTTTTTTTTTCAACATAATGATTTCTGAACATAAATAAATTCGATATGAGTTATATTATGTTAAGTGTGTTTAATTATTATATAACTGTTTGTAACAAGTTTAAAATTACATGTTACCCAGTTGTCGAAATGAAACGAAAGCAGGTGACAGATTTCCGAGGATGACCAATTTATTCTTGTGAAATAGAAAAACCATGGGGAAAAAACTGCTGCTTTTACTCGTACGTTAAGTCCTGGCTAAATGTTATCTTAGTAACAACAGGGCAGAATATCAAATTTACTTTAGCTTTACGACATTTGCCATGCATTTTGGGTATGCAATGTATTTATTTAATTTACACCGTCTATCTGGAATACATCCCTCAAGAAAATGTACTGTCGCAAATGTTATGCACATAACTCATGACCACAGTCTGTTTGACAGTATCCCCCCAAAGTCGTTGTGAGCTGCATCCGACACACTGCCTGTCGAAACGCACACAAGACTACATTACCAGTAGTTTGACAGAGCTCGGCGGTCTGCATCGTTGACTAGGCGGAGTTGCAGGAACCGCCAAGTAAAGCGCACACCACTACTCGCAGGCAACATTTGGGCAGAGAGACACTCTACCCGAGAGTTGTCGACAGTAGCCGTATTGTTCGCTACAATGAGTCTTTTCGACTGACTTCAACTTTTCCGTGCTGTTGGGGTTAAATTATCACTTTTGGACACAATGAAAATTACGCATGGTTGTTTCCAGTAGAAGTGTTCTCGCATTAACCGGAAAGGCTTGGTGGTATCATCAGAGAATATAATACACTTCAATTACCGTGAGTATCCACTTATTTTTAAAATATTTAAATGGTATTATTATTTGATTTTAATTCCTTTAATGGAGAGGATTGATAAATTGATAGCTATTTGGACTGTTGGCGCTGCCGAGAAGATGATGCCGGTCTGTCCTCTTGTAAAAAAAAAAAGAAATTACAGCTTAAGCACTTTTGATCATGTTCATGGCATGTTTTTTGGCATGTCTTCAAGACGCTGCATTTGTTTATAGGTGGTTATTAATATTATTTTCTGCGCTAACAAAATTACATGTTGGTTTGTGTAAACAAGAATGCTTAAACCCGCCACTTCTTTCGGCTGACTCGTCATTGATTTCATTGTAATATTTTTCTGCATCTACTGTTTGTAGCCGATGCTATAATATTACAAACAGGTAAGATGCATAATGCTGTGACGAGAGTGGAAAGGCTGCGAGTAGGTGCCACACCTGTAACACTCCTGCAGTAGTTGCTGTGTTCAGAAAGTGAAAGTTGCGCTGGAGTTGGAGGTGGTATGGTTGCTTACCTGGCATGGCGCTGATGATAAGTGACTATAGCTGCATTCAGTGTAACATGTACAGGTAGCCCTGTGTGTTACTGGTAGTGAGTAATACTGCTTAGGTAGCCCTTTACGACTCCACGTGTAACACGAAGGAGTAGGCTATGTCAAAGTGAAACACATCTTCTGTGGCGGCCTGAGTACTTGTGTTAAATCACAGGATGTCACAGAACCGCAGAGCACATGTGTTAAGTCCTCAGCTCAAAGATCTTCAGCCAAGAACAGCCTTTTAAAGTAGAGCGACTAGTACAGTAAATTACTAAATATGTCATGATTTAGCCTGGCAGACAGAAGCCTAACAGGTGCAATTTAAGACATAGCAATGCTGGATGCACCCCCTTCCCCTCCTGAATGTAAACATGCCACAGTGGTTTACTGCAATGACTGCAAAAAGCATATTAAAGTAAATGGTTTACTCTCAACAAAAGGCAATGATGCAGTGACTTCAAAGCCATCATCATCATTATCATCATCATCATCATCATCATCATCATCACCATCACCATCTGACTTAGTAGGGCTGAGTGTGTGCCTGGCGTGTCAGTGTTGTGGCAGAGAGAATAGATGACAGCTCGGTCCTTCTCCCACCAGCACTGCCAAATGGGGAACTGAACTGATGTCAGGAAGTGGACACTGGTATTGTTTTTGCTTATTGGAATGGAATCACTGGAGTGATTCCGCAGATGGGAGTGATATACACTATGTGTGATGCTGCTGATCATTTTTGGGATAGATCCGCTTTAGATCACAGCAGTCACAGCAGATGACAGCGCTAGCCTCAACACAAACACACGGGCATTATATAGAGTTCCTTTAACCTGTTCTGTGACATATTTATGCCACAACTTTACTGGAAAATGCTTTATCAGATGGATGCCACAGTGCATCTTAGTCTCTTTCTGAGTTTGTGTGTGTATCTCGTGTCTGCCTACCCAACAAAAGACAAACACGCACAGTCATAAGTGTTAAGTATAGTAGTGTTAGCAAGTCTATTATTGGCCAGGTGGTGAGAGACATTTGTACGTGAAATCACTTTAAAATAAACATTAGAAATTCACTTACTCAAACCAAAAGTTTATGGGAGCTGAACTGGTCTATTTTCACAGCGATAACTTCTTTTTTTTACCTTGTGAAGCATTGTTTTAAGTGGAACAGCAGGGAAGTGGCTGATAATAGTTGATTTGCTGATCATGTCATCTCTTCCTCTAATTGGTCAGCCCCCTTGACTTTTCACTGACATTTCAGTGTGTTTATCTTTGGCCCCTTTCTTCGCCCTCTGACCACAGTGTCTGTGATGGCATTTGTTTTTTGGGTGCCTGTTAGTGCCTGAGTCTGGCTGTGTATGACTGTGCCTGAGTCTGGGTGTGTATCACTGTACCGGAGTGTAGTAGATCGAGTCCGCTAGGTGTGTTTGTTAGGAGTGCCTGAGTCTGGGTGTGTATGAGTGTGCCTGAGTCTGGGTGTGTGTACTAACTGTACTAGGGTGTAGAAGATTGACTCTGCTAGGTGTGATTTTTGGGAGTGCCTGAGTCTCGGGGCGTGTATACTAACTGTACTTGAGTCTGCTAGGTGTGTTTTTTGGGTGCCTGTTAGTGCCTGATTCTGGGTGTGTATGAGTGTACCTGAGGCTGGGTGTGTATGAGTGTACCTGAGGCTGGGTGTGTATACTCACTGTACTGGAGTGTAGTAGATTGAGTCTACTAGGTGTGTTTTTCAGGAGTGCCTGAGTCTGGGTGTAAATTAGTGTGCCTGAGTCTGGGTGTAAATTAGTGTGCCTGAGTCTGGGTGTGTATGAGTGTACCTGAGTCTGGGTGTGTATGAGTGTACCTGAGGCTGGGTGTGTATACTCACTGCACTGGGGTGTAGTAGCTCGAGTCTGCTAGGTGTGCCTTTTGGGAGTGCCTGAGTTTGGATGTGTGTACTGGAGTCCGCCTGGTGTGTTTTTTAGGAGTATCTGGGTCTGGGTGTGTATGAGTGTGCCTGAGTCTGGGTGTGCATGAGTGTGCCTGAGTCTAGATGTGTGTACTAACTGTACCGGGGTGTAGTAGCTGGAGTTTGCTAGGTGTGATGTGACACTTGATGGTTTCAGCAGCTTCGCGCCACAGTGACATTAATAGACCGGCGTGCTGTGGCCCAGCTGAGCCGCTGGCTGTGAGGAGTGGCCTATAGACTTGTGGCTGCGGGCATGATGTCACTTCCTCCTGGTCTGCTTTCTCACAGGAAGGCTGATTGGGAAGTGGCTTCTGTCCGAGCCTGGTGTGATTGGATGCTGAAGAGAAGTGACCGTCCACACTGATGTGTTTTTGTGCTTTTGGAGGTGTGTGTGTGCGTGCGTCTGTGTGTGTGTGCCTGTGTGTGTGTGTGTGTGTGTGTGTGTGTGTGTGCGTGTGTGCGTGCGTGTGTGTGTGTGTGTGTGTGTGCGTGTGTGTGTGCGTGTGTGTGTGTGTGTGTGTGTGTGTATGTGTGTGTGTGTGTGTGTGTGTGTGTGTGTATGTGTGCTCATTTGAAGAGTGGTCTATGTGGAGCTTGCTTTCCTGTTTTCTCCTCTGGCCGTTTCTCTTTCTGTTTTTTTTTTTCTTTCTGAACGAGATGCTGATGTCACGATGATGCAGGCTGTGACATGGGCAACTATATCTGTGCTGTCCATGGAGTGGTGCTGAAAGCATCGCCATGGCAACATGACATTTCCATGGCAAGCTTTATTGGAACCATTTGTGTACATGAAACATGTGTATCTCTTGCTCTCTCTCCCTCTCTCTCTGTCTCTCTCTCTCTCTCTGTCTCTCTGTCTCTCTCTCTCTCTGTCTCTCTTTCTCTCCCTCTCTCCCTCTGTCTTTCTGTCTCAATCTCTGTCTCTGTCTCCTCTCTCTCCTCTCTCTCTCTTACTGTGAGTGATTGTGTGAGAGAGAGAAAGAAAAGATAGAGAAAGGGAGAGAGAAAATTAAAGTGAAATGGAAATGTGTAAATATGTGTGTGTGTGTCTGTGTCTGTGTGTGTGTGTGTGTGTGTGTGTGTGTGTGTGTGCAAAGTCAGTCTGAGTAGATACTTTCCTCTTCCCCCTAAAACATAAGATGGCCTTTTGAGTGCTATTGCTCAAGCGTTTGTGAAATGTCACAACCTGCAGTCCTCTCCGCACAGCCTTTAGGCACCACTGTCCTTTTCTTAGGGTGTCAAACTGCTCTTACAACTCCAACTCCTACAACTCTTACAACAACAAGAGCAACAGCCTGTTGTTGTTGTTTTTGGTGCTAGCCAGAAACAAAAAATGTAGATTTTTGTTAGTTATGCAACTGATCTTGGAGGCAGTCACCATAAAGTGTGTGTGTATGTGTGTGTGTGTGTGTGTGTGTGTGTGTGTGTGTGTACGTGTGTGTGTGTGTGTGTGTGTGTGTGTGTGTGTGTGTGTGTGTGTGTGTGTGTGAAAGACCTGCTCTGTTTGTGTAAATGGCGGGTCAGGCGTATGTAATTACATATTAAAGATGATGACCCGGTAAGTGCTGTTTACCAGGTGTGCAGAGGTGTGAGCCAGAGTTTCCACTGTGAGTAACTGGGTGGGTGGGCTCTAGTGGTTGTGTGTGTGTATGTGTGTGTAGTGTGTGTAGTGTGTGTGTGTAGTCTGTGCGGTTTATGTGGATGCATGTAGGTGTTGTTTGTGCATGTTTGTGTGTGTGTGTGTGTATGTGTGTGTTTATGTGTGTGTGTGTGTGTGTGTGTTTATGTGTGTGTGTGTGTGTGTGTGTGTGTGTGTGTGTGTGTGTGTGTGTGGAGTGTTGTGTCTGGCACAAAAGTCCTGCCCTCGCACGAGGTGTGTGTGATCACCACTTACGCTGCACCCTGTCATTATGGCGTGAGGAATATAAGCAGAGTGCACGTCGCGATGGGCCGCCACTCAAGGTGTGCTTCCCCAGGAGTATATGACTATGGGATGCGTGAGACCATTGGACTTGTTCAGTAAGTTTATTATTTGTTATTATTTAGAATCATCAAAATCTCACTTTGATCATTTTTATGGTTAGCAAAAATCTATACCATTTTGAGGTAATGGATTTAAAGAAAACTAGAAAAGCACTTGACAAGCGCAGAACTCCGCCAAGCAGTTCAATACCCACCCCCCGGTTCCTTATTATTTTTTTATTTCATCAATGGGATTTCCCATGTTAATTTTCACCAAAAAAGAATCACATCGAGGCAGTGACAATACCGATATACTGTTGAAATTTCAGAATGATACGTTCATGACTTTTTGAGTTATTTTACTAACAGACAGACAGACAGACAGACAGACAGACAGACAGACAGACAGATAAACGCTGGCCAAACAACCTTCTTGGCATAGGTAACTATTTTTTCCAGGACACAGGAAGTGCATTAAGTATTGTGTGTTTATTCACAGCAGGTGTATACATGTCCAGTCACAGGTGTGTGCACTGTTATTAAGCATCAGAAACAGGTGGGAACAACAGAAGTGTTTATGTTTGTACCTTGTCTGAGCCCACGGGTGTAAATTATGGTATGGTCAGTTTTCAAATGACCTCAATTGTCCCCACCAATTTTTCCAGCACATCACGAAGATAGTTTTCATATTGCCATGTTTGAGATTTTGAGGAATTGTTATGTCTCCACCAATGTTGAGACCAAACCTACACCCTTGAGTCTTAACGAGAGAGACGTAGGGAGGTGTGAGGCACATTTGACTGAGAGGGTAAATTTATTTTTTACCGAAAGGGTCAAAAAGGCTGCTTGTCACAGTTCAGATGTCTTCCCATGTTTGACATGACAAGAGACTTGTACGGTCCACAGCAACAAGATCAGACAGTTATTTATTATCATGAAGCAACACACCAACAAACCTTTCTCACGCTGTGTGGTTCAGTCGAATCACCAAGGCACACAGCTCATGTTTGGATGACTGAGACATCTAGACCTATTGCTCAATGTGAGTGAATGTCATGCATTCATGTTTGGTCTTGAATTGGTCAGGAACAGTGTGGGCAATGGTCTGTCTGATCAGATTAAATTTCATGGCAGTCTAAGGTGCCTCCAAATAGTTATGTCTGATTTGTCTTACTTTAGTTTTGAGTGTAGCCTCCTTTGTCAGCCTCCTTGACCCATTGGTCTGAGCACACCAAACTCACTGGCTAAGCATCCTTTATGTAAAGTAGCACTGCATTGCAATGTGAAGGCAACAGGGTGATAACTGCTGGACTGGTTTGCAGTGAGTGTGTTGAACTGGAGTTAGGGTATTGTAATATTCAGTATTGTTTAATTATTATTATATTTGCAGTATTACAGCAATGTATGTGCCAACCGGATATGACGTGGTAGCGGGGTGCACACTGCACAGGTGTGGTTCGGATTCTGAAGTAATAAAGCAAAGCAGCATGAATGTGCAGTCCTGTTTTATTTGTATTATTAAAACTAAACATAGGTCATAAATACTACAGGTATTTTACCAGCCATTATGAAGCATTATAAGGCATCAGGGTTTTATTTTGGTTTTCTGCTGATTTGTGTCTTTCTGCTCTCTGCCATCCACAGCTGGGGGCTAGCTGTCTTTTCTGTGTCTGATGTCTTCTCTTGTCTTTCCCTCTCCTCTTCTCTCATCTCTTCTTTTCTTTAATTCTCTTCTTTTCTCTTTAATTGTCTTCTATCTTTTTCAAACTTACATCTTTACCTCACAAACCTACTCATTTTAGGTTTGTTTTTCAGATTCTCTGTAGTCCATAGATCTTTTTTTTTATTTAACTGGCAACCTGCGTCAGTTTTGATTCAATCACACAATTTAGCTTGCTTTGTAAGTTTACTATTTACTGTAACACTGTTACTGTACACTGTTACCTACATTTCTATATTTACAATAGCATATAGCTTAGCCCCTCATAATGTTCCAAATAAGAGTAGAATTGATAGGAATCAGATGTAGTGGTCTTTATGAGATTATGGGGTGCAGTATTTACTTTGAGTCACATTCCTGTAGCATTCACATTAAGCCTTCCAGTATGAGAGCCATCTTGGTATGATGACACCTGTTACAGTTTATGTATCCAACGTAATCAGAGTCCCATTTACATTGACTGGGACGAAAAAGCCACAGACAGACACAGCAGATTATGTGAGTGAGGCCTTATGCTGATGTTACTGTAAGAGAAAACACAGAAGGTAACTTTGGAGCCGTTTGGTAAACTAAACATCTGAGGCCATAACTATATGTTTGTCAGGTTACAGTTTCCTGCCAAAACTATAAATGAAAGTGTGTGGTTTTGTCAGAAATGGGGTCAAGCTCAAAGTAAGCTAATCTGTGAGGTATTTAAATTGGCCTGTTCTCTGTTATGGGATGTTATCTGACTTGTCTGATAGCTTCTTTTGTCCTCCTACCTTCCCACCTAAAGGCTAAGGTGTAGTGATCATGTCTAAATGCACTTGCCATGATCAACAAGTAATTATCTATTTACAAATCGTGTTTTGTAATTCAAAAACACAACACCTCTAACCCATGACTTGTAAGTTGTAATATCAATAAAAGTAGGGATTTGTAAAAAAAATGATATCCGAATATCTGTTTGTAAGTATATACTTTATAATTGTTTTAAATTCATTTACTTTCTGTGTGGAAACTTGATTGTAAATGTGACACTTTCAGTCAGCAAATCACCACCTAACAGAACAATAGCAAAAAATATGAAAAAAATGATATTTGCAAACAAACAGGCAAGCAAACATACCTATGTACATACAGACATACATACATACATACATACATACATACATACATACATACATGCAGGCATACATACAGGCATACATACATACATACATACATACATACATACATACATACATACATACATACATACATACAGTACATAGTAATAAACCACTTATAAATGTGACAAATGTGACTTCTGTTCCTTTCAAGTTTTATTTATTTGTCTCCATAAATATTACTTTGACAAAATACCATTAGATGAAGATTGACCAGGACTCACACATGGAAAGGATTTCCTGTAAATGTCGAGCCCTGTAGCGCTGAGATTATCGGTCATTGTCGATTCCATGATCTCGGTCGGCGCAACACACTACTGAGTGACTTCTACATTTGTACATCAGTATCTTAGCAACAAGCAGCCTCACTAGAATCCTCTTGTCCTAGCAAGCTTGGTCCTTGTAGTGTATGCGCATGTGTTTACGTGTGTGTGTGTGTGTGTGTGTGTGTGTGTGTGTGTGTGTGTGTGTGTGTGTGTGTGCATGTATAGATTAGGACAGGTCATTGCATGCCTCACAAATCATAATGTTGTATAAAACTGTGTTGTTGATGAAGTGCTGAACAGACTTACTGAGACACACACACACACACACACACACACACACACACACACACACACACACACACAGAAACACACATACACTAACACACACACATTATGATGACGATTTGAATTCTGAGTTTCTCTCTTGCACTCTCTGCACATGTATGTGTGTGTTTGTGGGTGTGTTGGTGTGTGTATGTATGTGTGCGTGTGAGTGTGTGTGTGATGTCATCAGAGCACAACTGACATTCCTGATGTTAGTATGATAATAAAGTTGTCTAACGAGTCGCATACAGCTTATGAAGGCAACGGGAGGTGTGTGTGTGTGTGTGTGTGTGTGTGTGTCTGTGTGTGTCTGTGTGTGTCTGTCTGTCTCAGGGTCACTAATAAGTGTGTTCTCTCTTGTGAGTCTTGTGAAGTGTGATTTGCTAAACCTCTTGCAGTGTGTATTCTGTAACTCTGTGTGTGTGTTCTGTAACTCTGTGAGGGAAACGATCAGTTGTGTGTGTTAATGCAGGGCAGCACAGGCCTGGGAAGACATTATGTCCGGTAGCATCCTTCCCTCCGTGTTTTAATGATTTCTTTTTTAATTTCTTTATTTTTCTCCTTCATTTTAGGCACATATGTAAGGTCTATCTGATGTTGTGTTTGTCGTAGTATTGGTGAGGGATTGTGTATGGTTAGGTGTATGGATCTGATTTAAAAGAAATGGGGGTGGGGGTTACTACAGTAACATGCACTGTTATTTGAGATAGAATCATTACCTTCACGAATCCCTGTTGAGGAGTCAATGTTAATCAATCACCAATAAGTCTATACTGAAGTAATAGCTTAAAGCTAATCAAGACTATGATTGATTACACTGTGAGGCAAAAGAATTGATTTTGCCTAGACATTTAGGCTGTTAATCAATATCAGTGTGCGTGCGTAGGCAATAGGCAAACAGAAAGTCGCCAACATAGGTTCAGTTCTAGAGGCCCTACTCTGTTTTAAGGTTAATAGAGGGCCATGTAAGGACACCTTTGCTCAGACCCATACCCAGTCACACTCAGTGAGAATGCCCCTGGCAGCTGTTTCAGACTGATCATGCCTCAAAGAAATAAAACAGAGCTTTATCTCAGTCATCATCGCTGATAACAGATTGCTGTTTACTTGATCATAAGGTATGCTCCTGTGGTTTAAAGAGTGAAAAGCCTTAAGCTCAAGGGTGCCATGGTAGCATGTACTGTAGTGCAAGCTCTAGTTTGATATTGTACTGGTCAGTAAACACACTATAAAAGAAAAACAGACAATAAAAGTAAATCGTATCGTGTTGGAATTGAACTCAGTAAAACGGGTGCTATTTTTCCCAGAACTGGCATGAAGAAATAGTATGGACATTGCTGACTGATCAGTTTGATATTGTACTGGTCAGTAAACACACCTATCTAAACACTGACAGGATGAGATGCTGATGGTTCAGTGTCAGACTCAATTGAAGCCCGAGTACAAAGCACAAGTAGTATAAGTGCCTTTCATGCTGTCACCTCATTTTGGCTTTCAGCGTATTATGTGTTAAGGTGCTGGTGTGAGTTATATAGGGACATACATAAATTCAGTGAGAATATGTTTTTTTTTCCCATTGCAACCTACACACATTTCCATTGCAACCTACACACATTTCCATTGCAACCTACACGGGGCTGACCACGCTCACAGTGGTTCATTTCAGTGGCAAAAAGTGCAAGGCGTACTCTTATGGGAAGCCCTGAGAATGAATTTCCACAACCCATTGTGTCCTTTTTAAAATATAAATTCCTTTTGTGTGTGTGTGTGAGAGAGAGAGAGAGAGAGAGAAAGAGAGAGAGAGAGCGAGAGAGAGAGAGTTCACTGTATGTATATGTGCACTGTGTATGTGTCTGTGTGTGTCTGTCCATGTCCACCTATGCACTGTATGTGTGTGTGTGTGTGTGTGTGTGTGTGTATGTGTGTGTGTGTGTGTGTGTGTGTGTGTGTGTGTGTACATGTGTGTGCTGTATGTGTATGTACAAAGTGGTGTGTGTGTGTGTGTGTGTGTGTGTGTGTGTGTGTGTGTGCATGTAGTATATATATATATATATATATATATATATATATATAATGTAATATATGTGTGTGTGTTTACGTGTCCCCCCAGGTTGTGGGAGACCAGCCTGCATGGCCTACACTCTGGGCACGGGGCCGGACGCTGGCGCTGCCATAGCCCCCCAGCACTGCATCACCAAGGTGGAGCTGTCCGTCTGCGGGGCCAACCTGCTCGACCGAGATGTGGCCTCCAAGTCCGACCCCTTCTGCGTGCTCTTCCACGAGGTGGACAGCAACTGGGTGGAGGTAAGGCATGAACAATAGGTGTACGTAGGTCAATCGAGTAAATTGCAGTGATGGTGTGCACATCCACCGTGTAGGTGCAGGACAAAAGAGTCGAAGTACATGAAAAACAAAAAGGAATGTCCGCACACTTACTCCCTTTTTTACTCCTTTAATTCAAGTGAATGTTTTCGAGCTCACCGCTCTTCATCAGAAGTCTGGAGTAAAAAAAAAAAGGAGTAAAAAAGGGAGTAAGTGTGCGGACATTCCTTTTTGTTTTTCAATAGGCGTACGTAGCCACGGGTGGGGTGGGGTGGGCCTCATAGTTTGAATTACGGGGGGGTACTAGGGGGTACAAGTACCCCCCAATCAACATTTAGTACCTCCAAAAATAGCAGGTTTGGGGGCTACCGACATACTGTATTAATTACATTACATTACATTTAGCAGTAATGTAAGTAATGTAAAACATAAAAGGTAGTATCCTGCAATTACAGAAGGGTAGTTTACACTCTGGTGGGCCTGTGCCAACCCGCTTGTCAATCAGGCCCACCAGAAGAGCCAGAAGGCTCCATAAGTTTGACTGAAAATATAATTTATTAAAAAATATGGCCTAGGCCCACCTGATTCTTAGGTAACACTTTATGTGTGGGGCATTTTGTGCTTTGTGTGAAGACAAATGTACCTTTGTGACAATAAAAGTAAATCGTATCATGTTGGAAATTGAACTTAGTAAAACGGGTGCTATTATTCCCAGAATGTGCATAGAATGAAGAGATAGTGTGGACTATTCTTTGGCAAGGCAATGTTCTGCATGGAAGAGAGGAAAAGGCAAAGTGAAATGTATTCATGACAGTGCTGATGTTCGATAACTCAGTAACCATAACCAGTCAATAATTAATAGGCATACATGTCTCAGTGCTGCTGATACCCTTAGCAGTGAAAGTCATTTCTTACATGTGACCCATGGGAGAGTGAACATGCTCAAGTACGTATTACTTCATAATTCATACTCTTGTATGTATAAATACATAATAACAGAGCAATTTAAAAAAATAAAGATTATATCTATCACAAAACCTTTGAAGAAATTACCACTACAATTTTATTTTATTTTCAGGGGGCTAATGTTACTTTTTATTATCTATCTAAACCTCGGGTCCCCATGCAAAAGGCAGTACCTGTGTCACATTGTGTGACTCATAGCTCATTTGCAGTCACCTGTGCCACTTAAGGGATGACCTTGGAGAGCTTTAGAGGACACTGGCTCTGACCCTGTGGGTAGAGAGAAGAATAAACAAAACATGTTGTGGCCCCTCTCGCACCATTTGCATCTCCATTGTGGGTGCACCTTTGCATCTCCATTGTGCTCTGCATACTGCATGGCACCCAGTAGAGGCCCTGCTAAACATTTTGAGAAAACATAATATTACTATTCTCCTCCCAAAAATATTGGTTATTTAGGTCATTTCTAGTGTCAACTAGCAAGACAACATTTTTTGTTTTTCTTTTCATATCCTGGATTGTGTTGTTGTAGCCTGTCCAACAAACGGGTGATTTTTCCATCTTCTGGAGTTCTGGCTGGATCAAGTGTAAATGCTGAGGCACTTGATAATGAGATGTTATCTCACAAGAGCATGGTTGCAAGCAATGGTAGAACTGGCTGGCAGAACTGCTCAAAACGCAAGCCTTGGCATCTTAAGCAATCCGAACCATTGTGTACTATCCTGAAACGAGCTGTCCTGCCCAGCTGAACTGGCCTTATTGTGTTCTACAGGGGCCCCTGTCATCTTAGAGCCCCTTGGAATCATCCAGATTTTCTTCCTTTTTTCTTTCTTTCTTTTCTTTCTTACTTATGATGGCCCTGGTTAGCAGCAGCTTGGGAAGGGAGCACTGAGGGAAGCAGTTGGATAGTGGGAAAATGTGAGAAAACTGTGATGATGAAAAACACCATATGCTGAGAGACTTTTTCCCCCCTTCTCTCCTATCCTTTCCTAAGACAAAATGGTTTTTATAACTCACTGAATATGTGAGCTGAACTATAACATCTTGGAAACACAGAGAATGGAAACAGCATCACTTTCTCTCTCAGGCTTGCGTTGGAGCAAGACCAAGCTGAGAAAAAGAAGGTCAGAAGGAGCAGAAGTATTGGCACAAACAGGCGAGGAGGAAGGTTATGGAGGTTGAAGTAAAAATCAGACGACCAGGTTTTCAAGAAGGGAGCAGAGCAAGTGTGTGCATGTGTGTGTGTGTGTGTGTGTGTGTGTGTGTGTGTGTGTGTGTGTGTGTGTGTGTGTGTGTATGTGTATCTAATGTGTGTGTGTGTGTGTGTGTGTGTGTGTGTGTGTGTGTGTATGCGTGTGTGTGTACACGCATATGTGTGTGTGTTGTTTGCATTGGTTAGCCCCTGGGCTGTGGTACTGTGAGCGGTGTGCAGAGAGACTAGTGCGTCTGTTCCTAGCGTTGCTGCGCTGCGCGGGCCGGGATTAGCATAGGCCCTGCACCGCCGGTCAATAGGGCACGCCTAAACACGAAATCACCGCTTCGCGCGCCGCGCCGTCGCCATGGAAACAAGGGGAGAAACAAAGGAATTATGTTTTTTTTTTTTTTTTTCCTTCCCTTCCCCTCAGTGGTTCTCGGCTGCAAAGAAAGAGATGGAGTTGACAGACAAACAGAGAGGGCGATCGTCCTCGGAGGAAATGATGCATACAAGGGTGTAAAAATAAGTGTGACTGATGCAATAAGGTGTTTGTTGATCGGGGATGTCCACTTTATCTCTTAACATTAACACGTTGCTGTTGTTTCTCAAGCGTGTACCATTCTGAACACAGAGGAGTCCAGGCATGTCAAATAAATAAGACTGATTTTTAGAGGCGTTGGTTGAAAAGAGCATTTTCTATTTAGTTTTAAACATCATACCCAAGCTATAGGACATGCAGTAGTTTCAGGGACTGTGAACTGCGCCTCCCAAAGCTGAAAATCTCACACATTTCTCTCTCTCTCTCTCTCTCTCTCTCTTTCTTTGTCACCATTTTGTATGCACACACACTCACACACACACCTCTGCATACACACATAGATCACTGACTCGCACTATCATGTAGCCTCCCATAGGATTAAGCAGGCACATTTCACACATAATTTTCACACACACTGTCTCGTTCTCTCTCTGTTTCCCATACATACAAAGATGCTCATTCTCTCTCTCTCTCCCTTTTTTCGCTCTCTCTCACCTTTTTCTCAGTCGTCTTTCTCTACATCACACACACACACACACACACACACACACACACACACACACACACACAGACACACACATAAAATAACACAATTCACAAGTAGGCAGTTTCTAAAGGGATCTTTCTGTGAGTGTGTGTGGAGTGTGTCTGTGTGCATGTGTGTGCGTGTGCATGTGTGTGTGTATGGAGTGTGAGTTGAGGTGCAGGGCAGGTGGGGGGGGTGTGATCACTGCTCTCTGGTGGATGCTGCTGATGATGGGGTGTGAAGCTGGGGATGGGGGGACGGGCGCACACAGGGACACTAGCACGGGGACACAGGGACACAGACAAAGGGACAGAGAGACACAGGGACACAGAGACACAGGAACACAAGCACACAGGGACACAGAGATACAAGGACACAGGGACACGGGGACACAGACACAGGCACACAGGGGGACACTGGCACAGAGGGACACAGGGACACTGGGAGACAGGCGCACACAGAGACACAGGGACACAAAGACACAGGGACACAGAGACACAGGGACACAGGGACACAGGGACATAGGGACACGGGAACACAGAGACACGGAGACACAAGGACACAGGGACGCAGAGACACAGGGACATGGGCACACAGGGAGGGGAACGTCCGTCTGTCAGGTCCTAAAATGAACTCTTTTGTCATGGGACCACAGCCCACAGATAGGATATCTATAAATATACGTAGCTCATTACAGGCATTTTTAGGAGAACTTTAAATAACGGCAACAGTAACACACATATGAAGTGAAGTCATCCACCATAACAATTGCACTGATTTTCCTTGACGTAGCCGCTTGCCACTGGGGTAATAAAATAAGAGTCGAAATGGAAAGTGGTGAAAATGAGTCAGTGGTGAGAGCCTGTAAAACTGTATCCAGTGTTACAGTACTTATTTCTTTGGTGATGAGATTAACCACACCAGATTAATTACTGTAATTGATTTATTAGTTCCTTAGATAACTTGTTAAAAAGCAATTAAATTGCAACATATTTTTTTAGGTTGATATATCTTGGGGTTATTTGTTTGGTGTGTTTGTGCATGTGTGTGTATCTACAGTATATGTATGTGCGCATGTGTGTGTATGTGTGTGTGTGTGTGTGTGTGTGTGTGTGTGTGTGTAGATTGTGTTTTCTATGTTAGCCTGGCCTTACAATAACAAACATTTGTCCCCCCTCTGGACAGCTGGGTCGGACAGAGACGGCGGTGAACAACCTAAACCCGGTGTTCGGAGTCAAGTTCCAGGTGGACTACCACTTCGAGGAGGTGCAGAAGCTCAAGTTCGCCATGTTCGATGAGGACAAATGCAGCTCCCAGCTGTACGAACACGACTTCCTGGGCGAGTTTACCTGCACACTCGGAGTGGTACGTTTCAATATGGCCCTGATCATATTGAATTATATATGTATAATATATAATTATATTATAATATATATTATAATTATATATTGAGGTGTGCACCTCAATTTGAATGCAGTAGACTGGGTTATGGTCTTCCTCAGACCTTCTTGATTAGAGTTTGATCTGTACTATAGTCATATTGTATTGCAGTCCTTACAAATCGCAGTCCTTACAAACTTTGTTTTAAATATTAAATACATATCATTGATACTCATGGTCACATGTGTCTACCCACTCCAATGGCTAGGCTATCATAGCTGTTTACTGTTCCAGGCACTTATCCTGTTATTTATGATGTATGATCATGAAGAAAAATACTCTGCAGAAATACATATCGAATTGGTAGTAAACAGCTCTGCACCATACATATTTGAAAATGCATAGGTATAGTTGTTATGTTGTGTTGCAGATCTTAACCCTTTGAACTGTTATAGCTATTGATTAACTCACAGCATGTTCTGAAGCAAGCTGTCAATGGGGTCAGTGCGTGAACTGACATAGTTTGATTCTTCTGAATGTCAGGATTATTGATAAGCTTAGATGAGCTACAATTGATTAATGTGCTTACTACTCAGGAACAGGTGAACAGGTGTGCCGAAACCTGCTGTCACTTTACTATGTCAGATTTTACCTGCAATGCTGAACACTCCTAACCCAAACCCAGTCGTCTCCTGCCACTATGGTGGAGTCCTATCCACTTCCCCATCCATACAGACCTAAACTTCCCCATATGGATAACTGAGCTTCCTTGTCATTGTGCTGTTTCTACCTGCAGATTGTATCCAATAAGAAGCTCCAGAGGCCTCTGATCTTAGCCAATGGCAAGCCTGCTGGGAAGGGGGGCATCACAGTGAGATAGATTTTTAATATATTTACATACATACAGTACATACTTGCACTCCAACATGCATACATACATACATACACACACAAACAGACACACACACACACACACACACACACACACACACACACACACACACACACACATACATACATACATGTATTTTAGACACACACTGTTGTACGAGTATTTTCACTGTCAGAGTGGTTAACAGCATTACAGTAGTTTTAAACAGTTTGAAACCCCTTTCCCTTTTTCAGTGAAGAGCTGAGTTTTGTGTCTGTTCCAGATAACTGCCCAGGAGCTGTCCGACAACAGAATAATCACACTGGCTATGTGTGGGCGGAGGTTGGACAAGAAGGTGGGCGTTGGGCTCTGTTGGTTTGCCATTTTGCATAGCTAGCTAGACAAATCTCCATGTCACTGGAACTATTATGTAACCCAACTCTTCCTGTGTGTGTGTGTGGATGTTTTTTTAGGACTTTTTTGGCAAGTCTGACCCCTACCTGGAGTTCCACAAGCAGGGTGATGATGGTAAATGGATGCTGGTCCACAGAACTGAGGTAACCGGCAAAACGCCTGTCTGCCTGTGCATGTGTGTGTATCTACAGTATATGGGTGTCTGTGTGTGTGTGTGGGTGTGTATGTGTGTGCGTGTTTGTGTTTGTTTGTGTGTGTGTGTGTGTGTGAGTGTGTATCTGTGCATACACATTTCTGTTTGCAAGTTGTGTTTTTTAATGTTAGCCCGTCTGTCTCTCTACAATGGTTATATGCACAACATATACATAAACATTACCCAGAGTGTGTGTGTGTGTGTGTGTGTGTGTGTGCGTGTACGTGTGCGTGTGTGTGTGTGTGTGTGTGTGTGTGTGTGTGTGTGTGTCCGCGCAACATGTACATATACATTACCCAGAGTGTGTGTTGCTGTATGGAATGAACAGAGGTGAAGCTGCCATAGACTGAATATGGTAACCACTCCACCCTCAGCTGTTTTCTTACGCCTGAGAGGGAATCAATAAATCTGAAGCTGTATTTGTATGGGGACTGAAAGATTGCTTTCGGAAAAAAGCAGCCATAATGCCACAGCTACCACAGAGGCTTTAAGTGGATGCATTATTAGTTTGTAGTGACCACCACCACCACTATGAAAAACAGTCTTTTACATCCCCAGAGAGGCTGGGGAAGACAGCAGCAAATTGACACCAGAACTCAGAGACCAGTTAAAGTGCTCTTGAGATGTCTTTTAGCTGAATCAGAAACTAGTGCAGTGAGTGCAGTAATGCTATACAGTCATACCAATTACAGGGATACAAGGATACAAGGATGGTTTACTGTCACATGCATAGGCATACTGGGTAGAGTAGGACATGGATTAAAACTGGTGATTGTTAGTCCAAAAGTGTGAGGGCTGTGTCCTTCATGCTATTGGGGGGTGGGGGGTGGGGGTGGCAGAACTAAGGGCTGTGTCCCATTTGTGTGTGTGTGATGGGGGGGTGGGGGGGGGGGGGGTAGGGCTTGCATGCAGCTAGTGGAGTACATGCTTTCTATTATGGCATATAAGTGATCATGTTACAATGTGCTTATAACGAGGAAAAGGTGTGCTGTACACATTGAGCCGTCCACCCACTTATGCTAAATTTAGGGGTGGGGAAATCCAGTAATTTCCTTGATTGATTCGGTTTCAATTCTCCAGATCCCAGATCAATGTGAATCAATTACGATTCACTTACATTGCATATTGATTCAGCTGGGGTTATTTAAGTTTCAGTAAGAATGTTGCATGGATGTAAAAGACATCTTGAGAGAGTCAATGCTGCATTTCGTATCGTACACAAATCACTATAACATTATCAATAATGTGAGTAAAACACTTTGCTTTGATTCATGAGAAAAGGTACAAAGTAAAATGTCTGTATGGGGTAGCTGTGGGCTAGTGGTTAGAGAGTTGGGCTTAGGATTGGAGAGAGGGTCACAGGTTTGAATCTCAATCCAGTAGGAAGAATACGGGTGGGGGAGTAAATAACTAATGCTCTCCTGCACCCTCTTCCATGGCTGAAGTGCACTTGAGCAAGAGATCTAACCCCACATTGCTCCAGGCACTGTAACTGAAACCCTGTACTTAATACGACTATAAGTCGCTCTGGATAAGAGTGTCAGCTAAGTGTAATGTAATTTCTATCTCAGGACAAGATTTCCTGCATAAATATGTACAGTACCTTATTCTGAGCTCCTTGTTGTTGTTTTTCTTGTCTTTAGGTGATAAAGAACACGCTGGACCCAGTGTGGAAATCATTCACGGTGCCCCTCATCTCGCTCTGCAATGGAGACGTAGACAGAAACATTAAGGTCTGTCAGACAGTGAACCATTGATCAGACTTCTCGTTATCCACAGCAGTGATTCATCAGGCGATGTCATGCTCGTTGGGATGTATTCTCCCATCTCCTGTCTGCAGTCAGTGGAGTGCATGGGCTACTTATATTAGGCCTCGTGTTTACAGATGTAGGTTAGATACTTAGCAGGCATGCTTTTGTAAAGCATGAACTAATAAAGCATTTCATTTAAAAAGGTGAATGGATGGATGGACAGATGGATGGATGGATGGATGGATGGATGGACAGATAGGTGGATGGATGGCTTAATGAATTAATGAATAAATGAGCATATGTGGAAAAGTTAGTAATAATCATAATTTAACAACATGTGTATAAAAACTAAAATACTTCTCTCTGTCTCTTGTTCATGTAACATATGCAGTATAATGTCTGCTGTGTTTCCAGGTGCTGTGTTATGACTATGATAACGATGGGGGCCATGACTTCATCGGAGAGTTTCAAACTACTGTCACCAAGATGAGCGAAGCTCAGAACTCAGTGGAGGTGGGTGTGGTGGAATGACTGGCATCTGTTTTATCATTTGGCGTTTGTCGTCTCTCTTTGTGTCCCTTTGCCTGCTCCTCTATCTTTCTCTCTTTCTATCTCTATCTCCCTCTCTCTCTATCTCTTTCTCTCTTTCTGTCTTTCTCTCTTTTTCTCTTGCTCACTCTCTCTCTCTGTCTTTCTCTCTTTCTCTCTCTGTCTTTCTCTCTCTCTTTCTCTCTCTCTCTCTCTCTCTCTCTCTCTCTCTCCTTCTCTCTCTGCTCCTGTTTGTTTACATTCCTTGAGAGATTGACCCAGTCCCACTCTGCAGGTGGAAGTGATGTAACATAACACACGCAAGGGCTGCCAGTGAGGTGTGCTGAGAGGGTTTATAAGCTGAGCTCAAGCAGACAGTGAGCTGTAGAAGATAAGTATAGTAGGTTCATCAATTTACAAGTCCTATGCACAGCCAGTTTTCAGGTGCCGGTGAAGTGCAGTTAAGGTAATCCAGCGACAGAAAAAGTAGAATCACCGCACACTGAAAAGACTTAGTTTTTTGCTGTTTTATTGTGAACTGTCTTTTCGGTGTGTGGTGATTCTACTTTTTCTGTCGCATAAGTATAGTAGGGGTTGCAGAAGTATAGTAGTGGGCTGTACAAGATAAGTATAGTGGGTGTGGCAGTTGCACTCCATTATCAATGACATGACCACCAGCAAAGTCACGGCAGGTTACAAGATGTAACACACAAATCAAATCGAATGCCCTGTGTTTATGCTGACAGCTGGACATTTATTTACCTATGTTGCCCTCGGTAAAGCCACACATGTCAACTTTTCTGTCACGGTGCAATTCACATCGGATATTGAGCTGTTTAAATATATGCAAAAAAATACACAGTGTGCTGTGTTCATGCTGACAGCTGGACATGTAACCCTCAGAAAAGCGCACACATTGACTTTTCTGTCATGGCGCAATTCATATAGGATATTGACCTGTTCAAAGACTTGCAGTAAAAAATAATGAAAAAGTATGCACCTATCGAAAAAACAGTGTGCAGTGTGCATCCTCAATCTGAATCCAGTAGACTGGGTTATGGTCTTCCTCAGACCTTCTCGATCAGAGCTTGATCAGTACTCTAGTCACATTCTACTGCAGTCCTTACAAGTGGGACACCATAAACTTAGTATTACATATTAAATACATATCATTGATACTCATGGTAACATGTGCCTACCCACTCCAATGGCTAGGACATAGCTGTTCACTGTTACAGGCACTTATCCTGTTATTTATGATGTGTTAAAGGGGGTGGGAGGGAGTCGGAGGGTTGTAATTTCATTGGCTGTTGCTGGTATAGCTACAGCCCTTTTGCCGGAATTGTGGACTGTGCCACTCATGGTCTTCCTCTTCTGTCTGGTGCTTTGTTAGTGGCGCCACATGATTGCAGTTGAGCACCCCCCACCACCATGCCGCTCTACACACACACACACACACACACACACACACACACACACACACACACACACCCACAACCACCACCACCACCACGCACTTCCAGTGGTACAGTGCAGCTTTTAGTGAAGGGACATCTATACTGCCTGCCCTACGAAGCCAAAAGGCAGCAACTACATATTTTGTCAAATTCAGTTTGGGTAGGATGACAACATTAACGGCATTTTCTCAGTTTCTGCACTTTGCCTTTGTAGGGCAGTATACTGAAGACATGTTTAGCTTCTCAGTGCCATAGCCGCACAGGAGAACTACACAAAAGAGTGTCATAACTTCTCATTCACCAGAATAATGTTAAATCTGACTGCTGATGGTTAATCTCTTGAACAGAAATAACACAGAATGAGAAGTGAAGAGGTTGAAAAGGGGAAAATGTGGGGAGAGGTGTCAGAGAGATAACAAGTCCTTTTGAGATGCAAATCGGTTGTAAAAGCTTATCTTGTTTACTAGTGCAGGGATCGTGTGGCGTGTGTCATGAACACCACCACCACTGGTGGGCTTCAGCACAACCAGGCATGCATACACCAGGGAGAAGACATAGTGGAGTCAGGCACATCTGCACACACACAACACACACACACACATCTCCAAACACACACACACATACACAGACATGCACACACATCTTCAAACACACACACACATGCAGATACACAGACACGCACACAAACACAGACAGATACAGACACACAGACAGACACACACACATACACACGTCTTCAAACACACACACACACACACACAAACACAGGCACATAGACACACAGAGACATACACACACACACACACGCTGCCTTTATGTGAGGAATATGGGGGAATATGTGAAAAGAAAACACAGCTCATGTTGCATTTGTTATGGATGAGCTCCCTGTCCTACCACTCTATAGTTATACACCTCTGTCCCATTCTGTCCTCTCTCTCTCACACTCTCTTTCTCTCTCTCTATCTCTTTTTCTCTCTGTCTCTGTTTCTCTCTCTCTCTCTCTCTATCAAACATGGACACATACACTAAAACAAACACACACACACACACACACAGAAACAGAGAGAGAGAGAGAGAGATTGGACACACACCAGTGTCACCCAAGTGTCAGATATTCCAACTCGGTGGTGACTCACTCTACATGTCAAACACACTGTCTTTCCTTAGGCAACATAACACTTCATCTTCATGTGTGCAGTGTGTGAAAGGAAAACCCAACTCACTGATGCATGTTATGTGTCTAGATGCATAAACTTGTACTGATTTGAACTGGCATGACCTAATAGTGTTGTCTCATTCAGCGAATGCATGATGAATAATAATAACATGAGATTATAAAAGCTCATTACCCATTTTTTCAGGTCGAGTTTGAATGCATTAATCCCAAGAAACAGAAGAAGAAAAAGAACTACAAGAACTCGGGAGTCATCGTTGTGAAGTCTTGTAAGGTAAAAAAACAACAAGAACGAGAACAGAAGACAAATCCCCTTAAACAAACACATTTAGGCCCTTTTCTCATCTCTCCTAAGCTGCAATTAGTGGGCTTATTCCAAGCAATTGAGTAAGAACGCGCAATGTGGATCAAATAAATCTCATTTAAACACATTATGTGCGCACTTCAAAGCATTTTTTTTTTTTTGTTTTTTTTTTTACCACACACAAGCTGTGAATCATGGCATTTAATTGAATTTTATATTACAAACAAAATGTCAGCATGGGTGCCACTTGTGCTGAGTCAGATTACAATAATAACCTCGAATGCCTATTCACACCGCACCCATCAATAACAGGACAATGCTCTCACTCACTCACTCGCTCCTTCGCCAGTGCTGGAGCCAGCCCACTGCTCACCGCCTGTGCTCTCTCCTGCATTATGTTCAGTTCATCATTATGACTCATTCTTTTGCCATCGCCATCCATTTTTTCTTTTCTTGCATGGATAATTAATGCTTAATGTGTAGCATAAGGGGCATTTGCTTTAGAACACTGCACAGAATCTGTGTGTGTGTGTGTGTGTGTGTGTGTGTGCGCGTGTGAGCGTGTGTGTGTGTTCTTTTGCTATCGCCTTTTTTGCAAGGGTAATTAATGCCTAATGTGTAACATAAGGGCCATTTGCTTTAGAGCACTGCACAGATCCTATAGCGGCGCGGAGGGAAAAAAACCAAAATGGCGCTTCTGTGTCATGCATGAATGAGATATTTGAGTGTGTGTGTCTGTGTGTATGTCTGGCCTGATGTGTGACTGATGTGTTTTGCAGATTGCAAGGGACTACACCTTCCTGGACTACATACTGGGCGGCTGTCAGCTCATGTTTACTGTGAGTATGACTTCCTTATGTTTACTTCCTCACTCTTAGTCTCTAATGAGCCTACTGGGATTCCTGCTCTGTCTTTAAGGGAATTTCTCCTCAAAATCAATATATGCTATTCCCTTGTGTGTTCCTATGTTTATATACGGCCCTGGATACATACAGTATATAGTAGCCTATGTATGCTTATACTGTATGTACTGTGTGTCTGGATCTCTGTATAGGGACTGTGTTGCTTGTTTTAAATACATTCTTCTACTCTATTGAAACATGATAACACACTAAATGGAAATTAATTGAAATTAAATAAACAACCAGAGAATATAAGAAATATGCCACAGTGTCCCAAAGCCATAAGTCATTGCGGTTTTTTTTTTTTTTTTTTTTTTTTTGCTTTTTTCTTGTACTCATGCAAATACAAATTGGCTATGGCCATGGCTGGCCATATGTCTTGTAGCTAAAATGACAGTCCTCTGAAGGCACAGATGACTGCACCCATGCTCAGCCCTAAAGTCACCGACTTTGGATGTCTGTGTCCAAGTGTCTGTCTTGTTTGTACTTGACATTTGCAGCTGTCAGAGGGTAGCCAACAGTGGCATCATCGGTTTGTTCATGTGAAAGAGTCCGTCTGGGTAGACAGGAATGGGGTGGTGGATGCTGGAGTATTTTTGTCAGAGGCAGAAGACTGAGTGAGTGTGTGTGTGTGTGTGTGTGTGTCTGTGTGTGTGTGTTTCTCTGTGTGTGTGTCTCTGTGTGTGTTTGGTGTGTGTGTGTCATGAGCTATTATCAACAGGATGTTTGCACCAAACAATGTTCTGTTCTCAAGCCACTCTGGTCTCTTCCCAGTAAACAAGTGGTACTGTAGGAATGTACAAATGCAGGGCACGGCCACTGTCACATCTCATTGTTTCATTAACAATACAGGACTATGACTCGTAAGTCTGTGCTTTATAAAACACATCATCACCAGATCATTAGTGATCCTATTATCGACATAGTGCCTACATCGCCTGACTCAAAACTGATGTACTGTACTGTAAAGTATGTGGTGAGTTTTCCCTATTTCCCTATTTATCTCCCTCTCTGCATTCAGTGGAGTTTAGTTCAGTTCAGTGTAGAGCTGTTTCCCTGTCTGCTTTATGTAACGCGTCACCTTTTTTTAGCGGCTCAGTTCGAAAGAAAAGAGCGCAAAAAAGGGAAAGCAACAAAAATGCTGGGGTTACTATAGTAACGAGCCCAGGCGATGGATGCGGGAGAGGTTGCTAGATCCTGATGGAAATGATGGTCTTGGTGGAGAGCAGTGGCCCACATAGCAACGGCCTCTGCACCAGGCTCAGGCTCGGTAGAGGGCAGGACCAGGGTCCGGGCCCGTTTAGGCCCACAACTGGGGCAGAACAGGGCCAACTGACAACCGGATCGGTACCAGTTTACTGGTACTACAGTAGGCAGCAAATTAGCTGTTTTTTTTGTGCAGTGTAATTTTGTCGGTGAGTTATTCAGTCTCTACAGGGACCTCTCCCTCTCCCGCAGCTGTGCTTTGATAAAGAGTTGATGTTGCTAGCCATGTTTTTTTTTAAAGCTTTTAAAAAGGATGATTTGTGGAAAATCACAGTTTTAGGAGTATTAAAATTCTGTGCATCACTTCTTTCTCAGATGAACAGTGTTTGATATTGGCTAGAGTACGATTTACTGGTTAGGCACAAAATCCACCCCCCCCCCAATCTCCACCTCCAACCCCACCCGCAAGCCCCAAAACCCCCACCCCCAAGCCCCACCTCAACCCAAATCCTTGACAGCCTTGTGGCAGAGCTCCCCTAATCTTGGGTCCTTTGTGGGGGAGCGCAGACGTTTCGGCAGTGCAGAAATAGCTCTCTGGTTGTGTGGTGCGCTGTGGCGTTCAGTCAGCTTTAGCTGGATGTAATTCATGCTGTTATTACAGGGCAGGCTCCTGCAGGCTACACGCACCACTCTCACAGAGACTCGCAGTTGTCCGCTTGCACTGATACAAGTGAGGTGTGGGGTGTGTGTGTGTGTGTGTGTGTGTGTTTGTGTGTGTGGGTGCATGTGTGTGTGTGTGTGTGTGTGTGCATGTGTGTGTGTGTGTGTGTGTGTTGGTGCGTGTGTTTGTGTGTGTGAGCATGTGTGTGTGTGTGTGTGTAGGTGCGTGTGTGTGTGTGTGTGAGCATGTGTGTGTGCATATGTGCATGTGTGTGTGTGTATTTGGCTGGAGAGGGGGGTGGTCAGACTAAAGCCCTTGGGGATACCATGGCGATGTAGAGCCCTATCACTGGCACTGGTTACCTTGCTGTGCTGTGTGTGTGTGTGTGTGTGTGTGTGTGTGTGTGTGTGTGTGTGTGTGTGTGTGTGTGTGTGTGTGTGTGTGTGTGTGTAGATGTGTGTGTGGGTGTGTGTGTATGTGTGTTTGTCTGTGTGAGTGTGTGTGTGCTACTGAACACGGTGTGATGGTGATGGGTGTCGTTATCTTTTTATAGCATCAGTAATGAGCACTAAGCCTGCTCACCATCAGTGCTTTTACCCCTGCCCTCTGCTGTTATTAGTGACCGTGTGTGTGTGTGTGTGTGTGTGTGTTTGTGTGTGTGTGTGTGTGTGTCTGTCTGTCTGTCTGTCTGTGTGTGCGCGTGTGTGCGCGTGTGTGCATGTGTGTGAATGTGTGTGTGTGTGTGTGTGTGTGTGTTTGTGAGTGTGTGAGTGTGTGTGCATGTGTGTTTGTCTGTGTGAGTGTGTGCATGTGTGTACATCTGTGCATGTGTGTGTGTGTGTTTGCATGTGTGTGTGCGTGTGTGCGTGTCTGTGCGTGTGTGTGTGTGGCATGCCATAGTCGAGGGTGGGTGGAGGGGTGGCAGAAGATTTCCTTTTACCAGCTGATGCCAGCTAATGTGTGTGTGAAAGTGTTGATGTTGATGTTTTTGTTGTTGTTGTGCCTGTTGAAGATTAGGGATGCCTGTGGACGTCTGTCAGTCTTCTTGTGTTTGTTTAGAGGGGAGATGGATGGGAGGGGAGGGAAGGGGAGGGGAGGGAAGGGAAGGGGAGGTGGGCAGAGAGGAGCAGAGGGGGGCAGTTTGGGCATGGGCATGGGGGGGGGGGGGCAGGTGGGGCTACTTCGGCATGGGGAGGGGGGCACAGGGGAGCAGAGGGGAGGGAAGCTTGGGCATGTGGAGGGGTGCAGAGGGGGGTAGCTTGGGGAGGGGGGCCGGGGGGGTGGGGGGGCTTGGGCATGGGGCAGGGGGGTGCAGAGGGGGGCAGCTTGGGCATGGGGGAGGGAGGGGGGCAGAGGGTGGCAGCTTGGGCATGGGGGAGGGGGGCCGGGGGGGTGGAGGGGCTTGGGCATGGGGGAGGGGGGTGCAGAGGGGGGCAGCTTGGGCATGGGGGAGGGGGGTGCAGAGGGGGGCAGCTTGGGCATGGGGGAGGGAGGGGGGCAGAGGGTGGCAGCTTGGGCATGGGGAGGGGGGCAGGGGGGGCAACATCGGCATGGGGAGGGGGGCAGGGGGGGCAACTTCAGCATGGGGAGGGGGACAGAGGGGAGGGCAGCTTGGGCATGGGGAGGGGGGCAGAGGGGGGTAGCTGGGGCATGGGGGAGGGAGGGGGGCAGAGGGGGGTAGCTTGGGCATGTGGAGGGGGGCAGAGGTAGCTTGGGCATGGGGGAGGGAGGGGGCAGAGGGGGGCAGCTTGGGCATGTGCTGGTGACTGTGAGGCCTGGGGGGGTCAAGCATAGTGGCACCCTCATTCTGTCATGTTTCATCTCCTCCACATGCTGCCTCTGTGCTGGGCACAGGTTTTTCATCACCCTCCCTCTCTCTGTCTCTCACATTCTCTCTCTCTCTTTCTCTCTCTGTCTCTCTCTCGTCTCTCTCTCTCTCTGTCTCTCACTTTCTCTCTGTCTCTCTCTCTCTCTGTCTCTCTCTCTCTCTGTCTCTCTCTCGTCTCTCTCTCTCTCTGTCTCTCACTCTCTCTCTGTCTCTCACTTTCTCTCTCTGTTTCTCTGTTTCTCTCTTTGTCTCTATTTCTCTCTCTTTCTCCCTCTCACTCTACCACCTTTCTATTTCCCCTCTCAGAGCCCATCTGTACCCCCCCTCTCTCTCCCCCCTCCCTCTTTCTCTGCCCCCCCCCCCCCCCCCCGCTCGCTCTCTCTCTCTCTCTCATCACCTCTTCTCTACCACCCTTCTATTTTTCCTCTCTGAGCCCCTCTGTGTCCCCCCATCTCTCTCTCTCGCTCCCTTTCTGTCTACCCCCCCCCTCTCTGTCTGTCACTTTTCTTCGGGGTTCCATGTCTTACATCTTACTGTCTGTAACCGTTCTTTCTGTACTCTCTATTTCTCTCTTTTCCCTGTATCTCCCTTTCTTCCTCTCTCTCTCTCTTTGATCTCCTCTCTTTCTCTTTCTCTCTCTCTCTCTCTAATGGTATGTCTCTTTCCCTCTCTCTTTTCTATCCTTCCGTTTATGCCCTAATCTTTTCCTGTCTTTAACCCACTGTGGTCGATTCTCATACCACCCTCATGTGCGTGCATGTGTGTGTGTGTGTGTGTGTGTGTGTGTGTGTGTCTGTGTGTGTGTGTGTCTGTGTGTGTGCGTGTTAACCCACTCTGGTCAATTCCCAGACCACCCTCTCCTTAACTCCCTGAGGTAGTGGTAAGCCCAGGGACAGTACAGGGCAGTAGTGGTAGCCCCAGGCGCAATAAGGGGCAGTAGTGGTAACCCCAGGGGCAATAAGGGGCAGTAGTGGTAGCCCCAGGGACAGTACAGGGCAGTAGTGCTAGCCCCAGGGGCAGTCAGGGGAGGCATGTAGGTCGGATGCAGGTAATCAGAGGGACCACATAAGCCCCCCTGCAGCAGGACCATTGACTGTGTGTAAGATGGACACAGCGGGCCTATTCAGCATAATATATGTCTATGAGCTGGACCAAATACAGTATGCAGCAGCTGGGTGAGGACTTAGCCAGTCAGGGGAAGAAATACACTGTCAGGTTCCATAGCCTTCTATGGGGGTTTTAGATGAAAAAACATGTTGCCCACGGTTAAGATCTATAACCATAGGCCTGTGCCCATGTGTCTGCCCAGGCAGCTCAGCCTGAGCTAGGTGATCTGGGGTGAGGGGTTTTACTCTTGGGAAACTCTCTACTGATAAAATGTGCAACCTGTTTCTTGTTTTTAGTTTAAATGGTGTTTGTGTATGATTGTTGTTTACAGCAAATGACTGTAATTACAATTAGAATTAGATTTTAATAATCCAATTGATTTAGTGTTACTGTAACGTTTCCTGATACTGGGGAGTATTTTCTGTGCACTTAGTTGCCTAAAATCATAGTGAAGATAATCATTTAGTGGTGAAGGGATCATTTTCTGCACAAGCATTCTCCTGAACCCCTTCCTCTTTGAATGTGAAAATCCCATTTTAAGCTCTGGATAAAGCCCTTAGCCTGGGCATCCATTGAAAGCCTGCATGACACAGTGTGTAGACACTCTAAGCCAGTGTTTCTCAAAGTTGTTCAGACCGAGGAACACTTCCCTTCCTTAAATAAAACCACAAGGACCACTCCCTCACATCTGAGGCTAACAGGGCTATGTAAATGCATGAATTGGTGCAGCAGCATCACAGCCATAACTAGGCAATGGCCGCGGCAGGGGCATAGCAATGAATCAAAAAATGGGTGGGCCTAGCAAGAATTCAGGTGGGCCTAGCCCAAAACGCATAGGTCACTTTTACTACTTAAACAGTCGATCAAACAAAGAGAGACTTCTGATTGGGTGGGCCTGGGTCATTGGGTGATTGACTAGTGGCTACGCCTATGGTCTGTGGACACTGCTCTAAGCAACTGTAACGTCTCCTCCCCTCAGGTTGGCATTGACTTCACAGCCTCCAATGGGAACCCACGCGAGCCCTCCTCCCTCCACTATATCAACCCCCTGGGCAGCAACGAGTACCTGTCCGCCATCTGGGCAGTGGGACAGATCATACAGGACTACGACTCGTAAGTCTGGGCTTAAATATAATCCTATTATCAGCATAGTGCCTATTATTAACCATTTTATTGCTGTTCCACTTAAAATGAGGCTTTACATGGTGAAAAAGAAGTTGTCCCCGTAAAAATAGGCATATTCAGCTCCCATAAACCTTTGGTTTGAGTAAGTCGACTTACAACGTTTTTTTTTTTTTTTTTTGAATGATTTTGCATCCAAATGTCTCTCACCACCAGGCAGGTATTAGACTTGGTTACACTATATCATCACTGTGATTAGCTGCGTTACTAGACTGTGATCAGTAAGCGTCTAATGTGTATGGGATTATGTACAGGCAATAAGTCTTTTTGGTGGATAAACCCATAGACTATATAGGAGAACTGGACAAACCCTCTGTGACGTCACGTATAGACTTTCTCACAGACCAGGTGAAGCCAAAATTGAAGGTTCTGAAGGTTCCGAAGAATATAAAATATTAAAAAACAAATATATACAAGCCTAAAGAGAAATTTACAGTAACAGGATATAGATAACAAATAAGATGCACAGGATGCACAGCAGCAAAAGTGTGCACAACAGAAACATATTGCACAGGATCCAACGCATTGCACAACAATCATAGTCATATTGCATATTGCGCAGAGTCCAATGTAAAGCATGACAGTTATATTGCACAACAGTACAACAGAGTATGGTATATCGGATTGCGAGATGCATTGTAGCAGTGGAGGTGGTAGTGAACATTGCACAAGGCCTGTGAGTGCAGGGGTTGTGCCGTGGAGTGTGTGCGAGGGTGTGTGCATAGTAGGTGCCAAGGGGGTGAATGAAGTGGGTGGTAAGGGAGTGGATGAGTGGGTGCAGCAAGTAACCTGAGGTAGTGATGGGGGAGGGCTGGTGGTGAATGTAGTTCAAGAGTCTGATGGCGGTGAGGTAGAAACTGATCCAAAGTCTAGTACACTGTAAAACCGGATTGTCAATACAACTCAAAACTTTTGATGTAACTGATTACGTCAATAGTTTTGAGTACATTAACTATATATTTTAATTAAAGTTAACTTTAACATTTTAAGTACAAATTCATGTATTTAAATTTTTAAAGTTAACTTTAATTAAAATATGCAAAAGTTTTGAGTTGTATTGACAATTTGGTTTTACAGTGTAGTGCGAGTGTGCAGTGTTGTGAAGTGCCTGAGAGGCAGCATTGTTTACCATTTTCATTCATATTCTCCTACTGTGATCTATATTGACGCATGGCCGTTAATCAAAACATAAGTGCCTGTTGACTTTCCCAACATCCTGTTTAGCACATATCATTACTATGATTATGATTACTAGTGCAGAGCCCGTTGATGCAGTCATGATGTGTGAGAGGGGGGAGTGGCTACGGTGCCCAGCGTGACACACACACATGACAAAAGGCAATTGAAGCTCATTTTACCTATATATATTTTGCAGTTTTTGTCCTAACAACATCAACCTTGGCACTACACTTGCTCATGTCGTTAGCAAGACGCCTACAAAATTTGAGCTCAGTGGAACAAATAGCTCGAGAGTTGTGCGTGGAACAGACAGAGTGACAGACTATATAAGACAGCTTGTATAAGTATGACATAAAACACTTATCATATAGGCTTCAGAAGCATGTGATATACAACTCATGTCACACAGGACTGTGACTCATGTGTGTGAGGTGTGTGTACTGCAGATTATACAAGACCACAACTCTTGAGATGATTCAGGGTCCGTGGGTGTAGCATACCTCACCATACTGATCATTCAGCTCTACAAATAGGCTGTGTATTCACTACATGCTTCAGGGCTGACTTGTACATGTGTAGCACACTTATAACACACTTCTCCTGTTGTCGTCCGAGCCTGGCAGATAGGTGCTGTCGGGTTCAAGGCTCGGGCTGACAGCTCTGTGACTGTATGATTCCTGATGAAGGTCTAAGACCGAAAGCTAGAATAAATCCTGTCTTTTGCACAGATTGGAGTGTGTGGTGTTTTTACCCTATTTCTGAAGCCCTGTGACTGATCCCATGTAGCGGTGAAAATGAACTAAAATGTGACTTTTTTTTTACACCAGACACTGTCAATTAAATGGTACATTTTACCAGCCATTACACAATAAATTATTATTTTGTGTCACTTTCGGATTTTACCAGCGTTTGGCTGGAGGCTGGTGGCTGGTGGCTGGTGTGAATTTCCACCCCTGTTAACAGGGTGCTGCCTCGAAGACAGCGAGACAGCGAGACAGCTAAATCAGAGCTTCCACACACAAACCCCATAGTTTGCCCCAAGAGCTGAATTGAGTCACCCCCACACCCCCACACCCCAGTACACTGCAGTTTGCTCCTTAAGTGGGTGTTATTTACCTTCGTTCAAACTGTCTGACTGACGAGCACAAAAGGGGTGCACAGCAGAGGCTGATAATAGTGACTCAGGGTTTTAATGCAGGTTTGGTATTGTATAGTGTCAGTGACACAGGGTTTAAAGTGGGTTTGATGTTGTATACAGTGACTAACTCAGGGTTGTATTGTAAGTAGGTTTGGTGTTGTGTAGTGTGACTGACTCAGGGTTTTATAGTAAATAGGTTTGATGCTGTACAGTGTCAGTGACTTAGGGTTTTATTGTAATTAGGTTTGGTGTTGTATAGTGTGACTGACTCAGAGTATAAAGCGGGTTTGGTGTTGTATAGTGTGACTGACTCAGAGTATAAAGCGGGTTAGGTGTTGTATAGTGTAAGTGACTCAGGGTTTTATCGTAAGTAGGTTTGGTGTTGTATAGTGTGACTCAGTTAGCTTTATTGTAAATATGTTTGGTGTTGTATAGTGTGACTAACTCAGTTTTTATTGTAAATAGGTTAGGTGTTGTATAGTGTGAGTTACTCAGGGTGTTATTGTAAGTATGTTCAGTGTTGTTTAGTGAGTGTAGCCTGATATTGGTGACTAAGAGCTTAATTTAAGTAGTTTTGTGGTTGTATAATGTGACTGACTCAGAGTTTTATTGTAAGTATGTTTGGTGTTGTTTGGTGAGTGTAGGCTGATGTTAGTGACTGAGGCCTTAATTAAAGTAGATTTGGTGTTGTTTGCTGATTGGACGCTGATATTAGTGATTGAGGCCTTAATTAAAGTAGGTTTGGTGTTGTTTGCTGATTGGACGCTGATATTAGTGACTGAGGCCTTAATTAAAGTAGGTTTGGTGTTGTTTGCTGATTGGATGCAGGTGTTAATCAGCTTGCTGTCTGTCACACTTATTTCTCCAGGGACAAGATGTTTCCGGCGCTGGGATTTGGAGCCCAACTCCCACCCGACTGGAAGGTAATGACTGATAGATACAATGTACAGTGTGTGTGTGTGTGTGTGTGTGTGTGTGTGTGTGTGTGTGTGCGTGTGTGTGTGTGTGTGTGTGTGTGTACAAGCGTGATGTGGACCCCCACTGAGATGCCTATAGATCTCTCTTTTGAGTATTGCTTATTCTCCTGACTTATTTCGTGTGTGTGTGTGTGTGTGTGTGTGTGTGTGTGTGTGTGTGTGTGTGTGTGTGTGTGTGTGTGTGTGTGTGTGTGTGTTATAAGCATGAGTATGCTCATGCACATGTGTATGTGCATATGTGTACAAAACAGATAGATAGATACATAGATACATTCATATGAAAATACATAGATAGATATTAGGATACATAGATAGATACATAGATAACAGAGAGTGTAAGTCTGTGTTCTGTGTTGGAGATGGTGGTGAAGTCATACTAGGAAACTAAATGGAGCAGGGGAGAGTGGGGGGGTGGGTGGGGGTGGGATGGGATGGGGGGGGATATATAATACATACAGTGATTATGCAACTGTCATCCCATCTGGGTTGCTATGGCAGTGCGCTGATGAAAAGGAGATTAGAGCGCGGGAGACGGGAGACGGGCGAAGAAGCAAACTGATAGATTGTTCAGCTTGGTTAAACAGCAGACTGGAGCCGTCGCCTGTGCATAGCCTGTCAGGAGCGGAGACACGCAGGAGAAATGATGGTTAGATAGAAAGACTCTTGTCAAGATTTTTAAAGAAAAAAAGGAAAGCAGGCAGAAAAAGCATAGCACAGCAGACAAACAGACAGACAGGATCCAGGAATAGGAATGCCAGGTGGTGGGGATGTGTGAGCATAAAGCTTTGATTAGTGGTATGGTTATGCTTTGCAAGCTAACATAAGCAGGGGTGTTGTGGAATATTTAAATCACAACAGTCCGTATGTCTGTTCTGACGGCTATGGGTAAATGAAAAAAAGGTACTGTGAGGTAGAACCCAAATGTCTGGGGAGTCCTCCTGGGCTGGTATATGTGGCTGATCATCTATCAGAGCCCAGCTGGAACTTA